>LGRX02001134.1:33771-53566 GCA_001247695.2 Cymbomonas tetramitiformis | reverse complement strand
CATATCCAGCTAGAGCGGCGAACGATGCCCGCAAGCTCGCCACGATCGTTCCTCCTACGCGATCCTCCTCTGACAGAAATCTTAGCCGCACAGCTTCTATCTCTTCCGCGGGTAAGGTGCGCACAAAGTTCGAGAGCGCCCCACCAATAAGATGCGGCTTGTTCATGAAAACCTCCTTGAGCTTGTTGTTCCAGTGTTGTATACTTCCATGCGGCACCAGGCAACCCACCGCTGAGGCTCCTGCGGAGGCTGCTGTGGCGCCTAAGGGACCCAGCGTCGATTTCACCCGTGCTTGAGGCGCAGAGACCTCCACCGCGTCCTTGCCCAAGTCTAAACGCTTCCTAGAGCGAGCTTCCCTCCTTCGCGCATTCTGATCAAGGCGCCTTTTCTTAACGGTACTGGTAGGTGTGGGCGCATTCCTCGCATTCCTCCCAACCCCACCTGCCTGCAGCACGCTAGGATCTCTGCTCGGTTTATTCCCAGTTAACACATTCCATTTATCGACGAACTCCGAGATCTGCCCCGCTAGTTCTGTTGCATGATCCACATTCGTTGGTGCAATAGGAAACTCCAAAGGCAAGTTCCGCGCCATGTCGCCGAGGCTCATGAGCCATGGCAATACATCCACAAGGTAAGAAGGAGGAGGCATCCCTTTTCGAAAAACGCCACTCATAAGCGGCAAACATGTAAGGAGTCTACGGGCGAAAGCACGCCTTCAATTAACATATTTGCATGTCTGAACTTTTGCACGGACTCCCACATGCATCAGGAATATGAATAGTCCTTTCACGAAAAGTATCCGTGGCGTAAGTATCGCCCCCAGGATGGAATGACTGTTCGATCGTGGGGGCGATTCGCCATTTCTTGATTTATCACCCGGACATGTCAAATTTGACGTAGCGTGTGTATCGCACCCACGATCAACTGCTGCGTCGATCGTGCGGGCGATTCATAAATTTCGATTCAAGATTCGATCGTGTAATGATTTATCACCCGGACATGTCATATTTCACGTGGCGTGTGTATCGCACCCACGATCAACGAATTCGTCGATCCTGTGGGCGATTCATAAATTTCGATTCAAGATTCGATCGTGTAATGATTTATCACCCAGACATGTCATATTTCACGTGGCGCGTGTATCGCACCCACGATTAGGTGATGAGCTGATCGGGAGGGCGATAATGCATATCAGATAATTTAATTGAAATTCCGTCACGACACCGTAAGCATGTCAGGCCAAAAGTCCGATACCTGCGCACAGGAAGCTCGAATCGGCATGTCGGTTCGCCCACACGATCAAAAGATGGGATGATCGGGAGGGCGATAATGTATATCAGAGCCCTCCCCCGACATCTTACAACTGAACGAGACCCCTAAAACCCGTAAGCATGTCGGACCAAAAGTGCGATATCTGCTCACTGAGAGCTCGAGTGCTTGTAACGGTAACGCCAACCTGCGAACTGTACGCTATCTGCGACCATAGCACTTTCTTCGCGTGTTTTCGTTGCGCAATTGACGTTTGGATCGAGGACGAAGGCATTGACGGTTACTTTGGTATAAATTGGGAGCTAATATTCTAATAATGAAGCAGAACAGATTCACCTATGCAGCAGCGGTTGGGGCAGCCGTGCCAAACGCTTTAAGGCGCAAGTCAGATCGGAAGTCAGAGCGGAAACTGGTGGAAGGTGTCGCCGAGAGTGAAGGAGTACCCGCCTGCAATGTGGAAGGGTGCCCCCATCCCGACGACTCGTTGGATCGAACGAGGCTGGCGTTGGCGACCTGCGACATGTGCTCCGACTCCTTCCACGTTGGGTGCGCGTCGCGCCAGCTCACACCGTCAGGGGAAAAGCGGTTTCCAGGGGAATGCGGGCGCTGCGGGATCCTGGCCCGCCTGTTCTGCCTCTTTTGCGGAATGGGTTCGGAGAATCACTTCCCAGTGCTTGTTACCTGCGCGACCTGCAAGCGCGGGTTCCACAAGAACTGCCGAAAATCCGGAGACAGCCACTCTTCAACATGCGGGCGCCATCTCTGCGTTGGACAGCCTCCTGTCAAATGGGCGTGCACGGCCTCGCCGAACCCTGATGATGGGCAGGCTGCTGCGGATACTCGTGCTGCTGCTGCCAGCGCGGAGAAGGCTGAGGGAATGGCAGCGCAGCAGCAGGCTGCTGCAAACATGGACGAAGCTCCGTTACAGGAGGCGCCCACGTTCGCAGCCGTTGTTCGCGCAGAACCAGGAGGCGGGCTGGTGGAGAAGCATCAGTTGTCGCTAATTTCTAAGAAGGAGGCAGGCGATGCCGACGCAGCAGCACCGCCTGCAGCTGCCACCGCAGCAGCACCGCCTGCAGCTGCCACCGCAGCAGCACCGCCTGCGGCTGCCACCGCAGCAGCACCGCCTGCGGCTGCCACCGCAGCAGCACCGCCTGCGGCTGCCACCGCAGCAGCACCGCCTGCGGCTGCCACCGCAGCAGCACCGCCTGCAGCTGCCACCACAGATGCCCCGCCTGCAGCTGCCACCGCAACAGCACCGTCCGCAGCAGCACCGTCAAGACCCGCGCTCTTCCACGCGCCTGCTGTGAAGGCCCCGGTTTCACAGGACATGCCTGCTGTGGAGGCCCCTGATCCTCAGCACAAGTCTGCTGAGGATCAGCCAGTTGCAGAGCAGGGCACGGCTGCTGCAGAGACGCCTGCTGCCGTGGACGTGCCTGCTGTGGAGGCCCCGGTTTCACAGGACATGCCTGCTGTGAAGGCCCCTGATCCTCAGCACAAGTCTGCTGAGGATCAGCCAGTTGCAGAGCAGGGCACGGCTGCTGCAGAGACGCCTGCTGCCGTGGACGTGCCTGCTGTGGAGGCCCCAGTTTCAAAGCATCAGTCCGCTGGGGAGGTGCCAGATACAGAGGAGGGCACAGATGCTGGAGAGACGCCTGCTCCTAAGGTGCCTGCTGCGGAGGGGGCAAAGAATGCGGAGGAGCAGCCTCACTTCACAAAAGGCGTGCTGCTGGACGAACACTGGAGGCATAGGCTTGCAGAGGGTGGGTATTGTGTCGGTCAATTGCAGGACACGATATCCGCTAAGGCTCTGGTTGCAGAGTTCCAGAAGGATTTGGCTCCAAACTCCGCGTTCAGAAACAACTTCAGGGCGTTCAAGAAGAAGGCCAATGGGGAGCTGGACACCCTGAAGGACCCGAAGAGGTGGATCGGGAACCTGGTGGAGGGCACGCCGTTTTACAAACGGTTTGAGCAGGTGGCTGAGGACGTCGTGGCTGCGGTGGGGGACACGTTCGGGAAGCTGGAGGTGCCGAAAGGTGACATGGCGCGAACCGCCCTGCTCACCTACCCGGCGGCGTTGGTTCAGGAGAAGCATCGGGACTATGGTGCGCTGTCCGTCATGCTTGTCCTAACGGACATGTACCCGTTTACGGTGTACCCCCAGTCGCATAAGTTGGGGGATGGGGCCACCCCGGACACCCTTCGGCCGGTGACCTGCTTCCTGCCGGCAAAGAGCGTGGTGATCTTTGACGGCAGGCTAATCCACAACGCGGTGGAGATGCACGGTGGAACTTTTCGTGCGTCGGCGCACACCTACATTACAGCGGCGGAAGACCTCTTTCCGGAAAACACCACTTTTCCGGTCACTGGATCCGCCACTGTAACTGGGTCGCCCTGGGAGTTTGTGGTTGGGCATGACCCTTGCAGAAGAAAGCATTATGACTCGCAAGGAATTGAGCGAGCCACTACCTCGGAGCCTTCCCAGGCAATGACAGCCCTGGAGCGGGAGATCGACTTCGCGAACGCGATCAATGAGGTTGACGAGGATATGGGGAGGAGTGTGGTGCTTGGGGAGCCACAGGAGTATGATGCGGGCCTGGCGTTGCGGGAGCTTCTGAGGGATACGGTGGCTTTTGGGAGGGTTGTGTACCACGAACAGCACAAGGAGGTGGTCTGGATTGGTGGCCCCATCGTGAAGCCAAGGGAAGGTGCAAAACAAGGGACGGCATGCTGGGTATATGGGCCGTGGCTTGTGGCGGATCCAGTGGGGAGTAAGATTCCGCGGAGGAGGGTGCTGTTCCGCGCTACGGCGTTGAACAGCAAGCTAAGTTTGATAACACAAGCCAGGGATTGGGAGGTAGTATACTACGACAACATCAACGAGGAAGGAGGCTTTTTTGATGAGGCATACTATTCCTTTAAGCACGGTCTGGTGGAGGAGGGGGTGATTCGGGTGATGAAAAGTTTGCAGGCATATGGGAAGGGGCATGCGGAGACGTTGACCGGCGAGTTGAAGCCGCCGGTGACTGCAGCAGCAGCAGCAGCAGCAGCAGAAGCGGAGAAGAAGGAGAAGGAGAAGAAGGAGAAGGCTGCAGCAGCGGAGAGGGAGAAGGAGAAGAAGGAGAAGGCTGCAGCAGCGGAGAGGGAGAAGGAGAAGAAGGAGAAGGCTGCAGCAGCGGAGAGGGAGAAGGCGAGGAAAGAGAAGGCTGCAGCAGCGGAGAGGGAGAAGGCGAAGAAAGAGAAGGCTGCAGCAGCGGAGAGGGAGAAGGCGAAGAAGCTCCGGGCGGAAACCCTGTCTGGGATAAAGATGGCATTGGCAATTCCTCGGGGGACTAAGCGTGGACGGGGAGGTAGCCCCGCGGGCACTGAGACCCCTGTTTGGGGTAAAGGACCGGAGCCAGGCACCAGGGTGAAGGCGCGGAGGACAGGCGCTGAGGGGAACATCTCCGAGACTCTCCCCGCGTTCGGCTCCACTCAGAGAGTGCCTGAGGTTTGTGACCCACTGCAGTCTTTGAGACGAACGCGCTCGCAGCAGGCAGCGGCGGCAGCAGTGGAGGGTGGCTCCGACAGGAAACGCAGGAGCCCTTGTCCAGTTCATGGCCCTCGTGCTGCACAGTCGGAGCCGGACGAATTGTCGGACACGGACACGGAGCAGGCAGAAGCAAGCATACCAAGAGGGCCGTTGTCTGCGCGAGCCCCGCTGGCATTGGAGGAGCTGGATACGCAGGTGGGTACTCCTTCAGGGCCTTTCGAGCACTCCCCTGGGGGAGTGCTCGATCCCCTAAACCTCTTCAACGATTCAGTGGGCCGCAACACGCCCATTGACAGCCGGATGCATCATCATAGTGCAGACGCCGCGGAGCTGTTTAACAGGGAGCGCGCGGCGACGGGGAGCCTGACGACGGACTTGGCCAGGCCACAGTCGGAAGGTTGGGAGGGGCGAAGGGAGGTGACACCGAGCTCAGCTGAACCTCCGGTGTTGGCGTCGAAGGCCCGTCAGGCGGAGATTGCCGAGTTGGAGGCTCAGGGGAGGATCCAGGCCTTGAAGATGCAGTTGGCGCAGGGGGCAGCCGCCTTGGCCCAGGCAGGGATTGCGTCGGCTGCCTCCCCAGGGCCGGAGGTAGGTGCCACGGCAGCTGCCACGGCAGCAGCACCGCAAGCGGCGGCCACGGCAGCAGCACCGCAGGAGGCGGCCACGGCAGCAGCATCTGCTGCCGCGGCCACCGCAGCAGCACCGCCTGCAGCTGCCACCGCAGCAGCACCGCCTGCGGCTGCCACCGCAGCAGCACCGCCTGCAGCTGCCACCACAGATGCACCGCCTGCAGCTGCCACCGCACCAGCACCGTCCGCAGCAGCACCGTCAAGACCCGTGCTTTTCCACGCGCCCAGCTCCCCTGGTGAGACTGCTCCGCCGGAGATGCCATATGAGTGGGTGTATGGTGGGGTTTATTATAACTCGGATAGCGTACCTCCCCAACATCACGGGCGCGCCCTCGCCGCCCTCCCCCAGTACCCGCCCATGATGTTGGGGCTGGACCCGTATGCTGCGCAGACCCCGTATGCGCAGACCTATCGGGCACCCCACGGCCGTGCGGCCCATGATGCCATGCCAGGTTATGCGTTGGCGGGGCAGCAGCAGTACCCTGAGCAGCTGGTCACGATGCCTTTACGGCAGGCGATGAGGCTGAATGCAGCCTTGTCAAGGCAGCTTCCGCCTGAGTGGTCCTCACAGCCGCGGCAATCATGGGACCCGTTTTATGGACCTGGCATGCGGCGCCCCTAGATATGGTTAAATTGGAGCCTGTGCATCAGCCTAAAAAGCATGTGAAGCTGTGAATCAGCCTAGAAGAGATATATTCCGAAAAGAGATTTTCTCTCACACACTTAAAAGCATGTAAAAATAAAGCTATTTTTATTGAAATGCTATGCAGTGTGCCTATTGGCAATGAGATGTGAAGAGCAAAAGAAATGCAAATGTTTCCTGAAAAGTGTTAGGTTATGGGTCCAACACGCTTCCATTGCGCTCCAGCTAATCGTTATCCAAATAACAAATTATATTCATGTTTTGATAATGACAGGCTTGTGTTCCTCGTGATGGCAACTCGTATGCAATTACAAATTTCCAACTGAAACAGGCCTGGAGACCACGAATATGCACACTTCGCACGCATGAGTATATAATATACGTACATGTAGAACGCCAAAACAGGCCCGCAACTTGCCGAAACATGCCATAAAATCGATTTCTGTTGAAATTTGGGCCCAAAAATATTTTTTTCCGAGAATTTCAAATTGCGATTCCCATCAGGAGTGCTTAGGTGATATGTGAAAACCCTCATTTCCACGAATATGTGCACTCCACACACGCCGAGTGGCGTAGAACGCCAAAACAGGCCCGCGACAGGCCGAAACAGGCAAAAAAATCGATTTCTGTTGAAATTTGGGCCAAAAATATTTTTTTTCCAAAATTTCAAATTGCGATTCCCATCAGGAGTGCTTAGGTGATATGTGGAAACCCTCATTTCCACGAATATGTGCACTCCACACGCGCGGAGTGGCGTAGAACGCCAAAATAGGCCCGCGACAGGCCGAAATAGGCAAAAAAATCGACTTCTGTTGAAATTTGGGCAAAAAAAATATTTTTTATCAAAATTTCAAATTGCGATTCCCATCAGGAGTGCTTAGTTGATATGTGAAATCCCTCATTTCCACGAATGTGTGCACTCCACACGCGCGGAGTGGCGTAGAACGCCAAAACAGGCCCGCGACAGGCCGAAACAAGCAAAAAAATCGATTTCTGTTGAAATTTGGGCCCAAAAAATATTTTTTTTCAAAATTTCAAAGTTAGCGGTGACCGATTTTCAGGATATTAATTAACGTGACATGTGAAACCCCTCAATTCCACGAATCGCTGCACTCCTCACCCGCATAATGGAGTAGGACGCCAAATCAAGCTAAAAACAACGGTTTTTCGGCGATTTCACCCTGAAAAAATATTTTTTTGGGAAAATGAAAAAAAGTTGTATTTTTTAAATTCCTGCGATTCCACAGCGATTACATAACATCATAGAAATATTCCATTATAGTTGTGACACATACTTAAGCCATTCTCACTCGTGCGACGGCTCGACTGCCTGAACGGGGGCAGGACCGGGCTCTCGGCCTACGCCTTCGCTGAGGAGGCCGAAAACTCCGTGCTAGCCGCGAAGTTCCAACACGCCATCGACCACGACGACCCCGTGGAGTTCGACGCCCTTTGCGTGCTTGCGGGCGGGAAGCCGGAGGTCTTCGCCGATCTTTCCGCATGCTCTTTCTGCGAGGAGGACGGTGAGGCCCTCGTGTCCGCGCGTCACCGAGTTCTAAGAGATCTAAGAGATGGCATGCACGGCTGGGGCTTCGACATTCAACGTCAATACCTTCACTGCCGACTTGCCGGAGGTGTCGGGGCCGCACGCACACTCTCCGCCCGCGTCGGTTGAATCCGAGGAGGAATGGACCGGTCCGCCGAACCCCTTCTGCCCTCCCGTCACCCGCACATTTGCCGATTTCATTGAGGGCACGGGGATTGCGTTGGGGGCGCCCGACGAGCCGGCCACGAACATGAATTTGCTCTCCACGGTTGAGGCACCGGAGCGCGTGATGGACTGCGAGCCCGCGGCCTACGCCACGGGCGACGATCACGACGAGGATGCCTCGGTGGCACTGCCGCGGCCGCGGTACGGCTGTGGGAACGGCATTCCGAGGTTCGGGGGGCCTCTTCTCACTTCCTCCTTGGTGTGTACGCTCTTTGTGATTTGTGCCACCGCCGCGCCGCACGCCGCTGCCGGTGTCGGTGGTGCCGATGCGCGCACGTACACGGCTCCACCGGTCGGTGGTGCTGCGTGGACTGCCTCGGCAGTCCCGACTACGGGAGCTTCGCCAACTGCAGTGCTTCGTGACGATCTTGGCGACACGGTGGGTGGTGCGAGCACGGCTGCTATTCCGCCACATCGGCAGACGCGGTATCGGGAGCTGCGGCAGGGATTCCACACTCTCCGCAATGTACCGCGGCCGCCATGGCTATATGACCCCGACCCTGATATGGTTCCGCCGTCACCGCCTTACCCACCACCGCCGTACTCGTCCGATGACGAGGAGCCGAGCTCTGGTGACCATGCGGCTGTGATCGAGGATTCAGCAATTTCTTCTACGAATGATTTACCACCGGCCCCGGGGGCCGGCAACTACTTCACCCTCACTCTGCTCCGGGCCGGACCGCCGGTCCCGCGGACCTCTGGTGGCTGAGATTGGTCACGCCGTGCCTGCCTAGAGATTAGCCATTGCTTGGCCTCCTAGATGTGCAGAGGAGCTCTCTAAATTTGAGTTGTGTTTAGGGTTTTAGCGATTAACAGCAGTGTCTGTCAACCTTGCTGTGACCTGGGACCGCCCTGACCAAGAGTACAGGCCCCCAGGTGTGCTACAGTTTCCTCCTGAAGTTAAGTAGGGAGTTTGTTTGCTTCGTTTCACTACTAGCTCCGGTCACCACCCTAGGCGGTGTGCTGGATGTGACACACCGACCGACAGTTTAATCTGTCACTTGTCACTTCCTAAAGTAGGCTGAGTGACCGTCACCAGTAGTCGGGAAACTCCCGTTAGTATTTATGTGTATCTCTCTTTTATCAATGCGACTTTTACCGTTCTGATCCCGAAACCCTTAACCCAGGGTTTATTTCCAGTTATCTAGTTTATTCACTCCGATATATATATCTCACATAAACCAAACAAAGTTCACGATAACACCATGGATGAAAAATAAAGAATCTATCCAAACTACCGGGAAACTTAAATTGTTGAGATTTGCACACGGCACATCGTTTACATCTGACAAAACACGAAGTGCTACGATTCAATCAATGCTACATAGGTTATGGCGAAACTCGGATACCGAGATAGGTTTCTTTGCGATGCCGTAAGATTGCTACTTACAAAATTGAAACTGAACCGCTACGGAAGGAGAATCTGCCGACTTGCCCTTCATTCTTTTCAGAAGAAACTACTTGACAAGGAAAATATTACGGGATCGCTCCTACACTTGCTATAAAATCTACACCTGTATGGTGTAGTACTACAGGCTTTACTTGACCTGCGGACGGAGCGACATCAACAAACCCACCACACACCACGGCGTGGCGCAGTTAGTCAAAACCGAATATGTAAAAACGAAAACAAAAACGAAACTATAACTATCGGTAACTAAGTGCACGCGATACTATATGACGTATTAAACCCTAAAACATACCTGTGGATACGCTCGGACCTACCGTATCTATTATGACAGAGCAACAACGAATAAGAACAACCTATAGACGCAGAAAGACGGCGCATACATGGCCCTATCTCTGCTGGACGAATACGGACAATACCGAGTTGACCGCTCGACGCTCGAGACGCGTTTTGCCCTACTGTATGAGACTCCGACAGCGTGTACACAGGCGCTGGAAAAGATAGACCGACGACCATTAAAAGAACTTAAAAGACTTTCAGTAGTCTTATTGTCTCAGAAAAGCAACCTGACGAAGGAGTGCTGGCGTACTCCGAAAGCTTGAACGAAAAGTTTTTTTCGAGTTTGTTGCTGCCATTTGAGATATATACTAGTCATTTCCCCCAAACCTTAACCTACACCAGATGGGACTCGGTGGACAGGACTCGAGTTTCGAGTTTGAGTTTCTCAAGTTCGAGCGTGGGACCCGTCGCGTGTCGTGTCGACAGACTCCAGAGTATACGTTCCGCTGGTCGATGTTAAATTGCTCAGATGAAGATTTCCTCGCAGCTAAGGATATAGAGTGGGGTACGGCACCCCGGAAAACTGGTCCCGGAATTGGATTTGGACCATTGGATCGACCGCTATGAGCGTTGACCGTTCCGTTGACTTTTACTCTTTAGACCTAATTTTTCCAGCAAATTGATGATTCCTGCGCAGGCATCTGTGGAAGAAGTCTTCACTCACTGAGAGCATATATGAACTAGGGATATATATCCCTTACATATATATGCTCCCAGCGCGTGTGGAGGTTGAGTTTAGCGCGATTCGGGTGTGATCCCGTACTTCCGGCTCAAGGAATAGTACGGGTTCACACATTGAGTCATGCAATTTTGCTAAGAAAGTGGGTGCGACGTACATAAGTTGCGCAGTATCAATTTCGTGAAGGTGCTGCAACTTAACGTACGTTCGTATGCCTTGCCATCTATGCGGATGGTTGCCGATACCGGCTTGTGCCCGCTTTGAGCACAAGCCGGGATCGTCGCGTTCACGCACGTAGACACCGTGCGGGCTCATCTTATGATAAATTTTACCTTCAAACAGACCCCAAGGAACAATAAACCGAGCGCAATCAAGCGCAATCAAACGCCTAAGACCGATGAAAATTTTCAGGGAGGAGCCTCAAAACCGGAAAACCCCTCTTGGAAAATCGCGTTCAGATCTTCACGTAGCGAACCTCAGAGTTTCCAGGCACGCACAAACCTCATGTTCGCATGTTCAGGAACATGTTCTAATATACAAAAATGTTCAAGATAGAATAATATATCCGTGATATATCCTTGAAAAAGGTGCTGAACAACATACGGCGTATTAAGAGTGTAATGAAAAGCGCGACGGATTCCTTTTCGATTCCTCAGATGCGAATTATATTTTTCATTGTTTACAAATTCCGTACAGCCGTTCGATTAAATCGGAAGGACATCTAAACCGTTATCGAAATCGCACCGGTATCTTTCTGGAATCTGTCCGCTTCCGTTTGCGCTTCTTAAGCGCTTTACACTGTGAAAACCTAGTGCAGCGGGGTTGATTAATGAAGAGATTGTGATGGGAATCACAAATCCAGTCGACTCGAGGGAAAAGATGCCGAGACCGGGTTCGAGCCCGAGACCTCACTGTCACTAGTCGTGCGCTCTATCCACTGAGCTATATCGGCTTATTGATGACGATGAGAGATGGTGGTGGCGTAGTATGGTGTGAGCGACGGATATGTGATCCCCAGACTGTGACACGTAGGCGGCGAAGAGTGAAACACGAAGGATACAACTTTTCCCCCAATCTGCCGTTGCGGTGCGCTCTCTGTTGGGGCATCGCGCGGCTATGGGCGGCGCGACTGTTGGGGGCGTGCGGCCAGTGCGGCACGATTGTATCCTTCATGACACCGAACCTCACTCTGAAGTGTCTACGTGGCACAACCACAACCAGCTGCCGGCGTCACACCTGCGCAGTGGAAGCGTGGTAAGAGCCCATAACCTGATGGGAATCACAAATCCAGTCGACTCGAGGGAAAAGATGCCGAGACCGGGTTCGAGCCCGAGCCCTCACTGTCACTAGTCGTGCGCTCTATCCACTGAGCTATATCGGCTTATTGATGACGATGAGAGATGGTGGTGGCGTAGTATGGTGTGAGCGACGGATATGTGATCCCCAGCCTGTGACACGTAGGCGGCGAAGAGTGAAACACGAAGGATACAACTTTTCCCCCAATCTGCCGTTGCGGTGCGCTCTCTGTTGGGGCATCGCGCGGCTATGGGCGGCGCGACTGTTGGGGGCGTGCGGCTATGGGCGGCACGATTGTATCCTTCATGAGATTGATAACTCTTCGCGATATATTAGAAGCGAATAATGTTTAATATAAGGTATTATGAACGCTAGGAAGCATCCCCGCACAGATTCGGTGACTGGAAGCAGATCCCGGATTCCCCGCTTCGTGTGGCGGAAGCGGGAACCGGCATCCGCAAAACGGCATTCCCTTCGGTATCCTGCCGAAGGGAACGCTAAAAAATAGTAATAACAACGACTTAAACATATTTTCAACGTTGTATGTGTGCATCTGTGTTTCATTTGGTCATTTGGTTCACACGCTTCGAGCCCCGCGGCACATCCGGGATGGCGCGTGTAAGTTACTAAATACGCAAACCAACGCAGCAAGTACGTCCATATGGGCTGTGAACAAACGTTACTTGGGGCGTTGCGAGAAACCGATGGGAACAGCTGCATTCGTACATCTCTAGAGATGATGTAAAGAAGTAGCATGCCAAATCTTTGCGAGAAATTGGATTCACGCAAATCCCCAAATAACGTTTGGGAGGACCTAAGCCCTCGACTACCTCAAACCTTCAGAATGCCCTTCCGGGTTCCGCATTGGTGTCCCTTTATTGCACCTGCACGTTCCGGGGCGGCTGCATATAAGCAATCCCAATATTTACGCTATAAGTATTTAATCTTGGATTTTATATCCGTCGCGTTTTTAAATATGGTCTTAATACGCCGTACAGCACCGTTCAAGCAAGTTTGCAGAGCGCTTCTGGAGCTGCGCAAGGTTTTCAGGCCTAAATCTGAGTTTCGAGATCGCGAATTTCATCGCGTTCGATCGGAAAACCCGACCAACGGAATGTATACAGAGTCGAGACTCAGACTGTGACGACATACGCGACATCCGACAGCGACATCCACGACATCGACAACGACGAACGGCGAGGACGGGGGAGACCGAAGGCGAACGCCGAACGGACCCTCGGAGGTCGGAAGCTCGGAACTCGGAAGTGACCGTTGCGAAGCGAGGGGATGCGGACCGACTGTGAGGATCGACAGATCAACAGACGAGAGCACTTTCGACTTCGAGCTGTCGTGTGACAGCAACAGCGAGCAGGCCGAGGTGCAGATCCAAAGATGCAGCTGTCACAGGAAGGTGCCATGTCAATTGCCATACGATGCTGCTGCTGTTCTGCTGGAGACTGGATCGATCGGATGTGAGGCAAGGAAAAATGAAAGCAACAATAGGAAACTCCTCGAACAGTCGAGTGGAAAAGTCAGTCACGAGTCTGCTTTGTGGCGATCTTCGGGATCCATATCTATTTATGTTCTTTGTTTCAGTGCGATGCTCGAGTCCAATTGTGTTTCTGATGTGATCTAGCATATAAAATTATCCTATGTTGACTTACGTTTTGATTCTTGAGCACGCGAATTCGGGGTGCCCAATGCAGCACGCTTAACCCAACAAGGTCTTTCAGTCGATTGTGAGAAGAATTCTGCTCCTTAACGTTCGCCAGCACGCGCCGTTCTCCGGATTTTTCGTCTCTCCAACACTGGACAGTCGCCATCTCCGAGTTTTGGTTAACGGTTTTTGAGCTGCTCCTCGTTACCTGCACGTTTTCAAGGAGAGATGTTGCAATAACTTGAAGGCAATATGGTGAATGACAGCAACGGTCAGATACTGATCGTTCCTTGTCGTATGGATGGGGAGTCTTCGGAGGCGGCGAAAACCAGAAGGACGAAGCGTGTTAAAAAGAAGGTCGTCGCTGCACCAGAACCTTTATATCGCTCGACAGCCTCGATCAAATTAGAGGAGAATGAAAAAACCATAAAGAGTTTCCAGAATCTGAACGGAAAGCTTGCTGAAGAGCTCTACCACTCGCGGACTTCAGCCAACACGGAGCTCATTTCGCTCCGCGAACATCTCTCGCGTGTGGAGGGGGAGCTTAAAAGCGAAACAGAACGAGCCTCCTCTGCGATAGACCGCCTCGCTTCTGAGGTCAAAGCCTATCCCTATCTTCGTTGCAGCACTCCACTTTGGATTCAGAGTTCTGTGCTCGGAGAGAGCCACTGATGCTCGGGAGGGCGGCCAGTGGTCAGGGAGCGTGCGCGCTCGGTCTCACTTTCCCGCGCTACTCGTTTCACCTTTTGCCTAGGGACTGTTGCTTCGCACAAACTACGCACAGTAGCTCTAGGTGCTTGCAGGGGTATTTTGTCATCTATTGTAAGACGGTATCTGCAACTGGCATTACACTACCTCCGTGTTATACGCACGGCCGCCACTTGCTTTGAAGCGTCATCTGTACTCCATGGACCAATTTTGGTCGACCGCGGTCTTGTCTCCCTCCGCGCTTTCTAACGCCTAGGTGGCAGGGTCCCCCAGCAGTCACCCCTCTTCTTCCTACCTCGCCTCATGTCGCGGACACCTAGCGCGCCGTGCGCAGCTTGCCCTTCCGACCACCGTCGCCCACGCGGCTTCTCGCGCGACCGGCTGTTACGAAAAACATACTTCCGAGCACGCGACCTGCGAGGCTGCCAGGTGGCATGTGCTGACCACGGGGGAGACACACATTTCGCCCCTCGGGTCCCTACCACCGCGCTTTCAAGTTCCTCAGGCTCCAAGCACCGGCTAGTTGTGCCAGTGCCCGGACGCCCGTGTCCGGAGAATTCAGACGCTGGTGCTCGGTCGTGTGCGTCCGGGGGAAATGCAGACGCAGGAGAGCCAGCGGCGGTCCAGAGAGCTGGAGCGGCGCACAGAGGGACTCCAGGCGGAGCTCGCGGACGAGCGCAGCCTGCGCAACGCGGCCCAAGCGGAGTGCGCGAGCCTGGCCCAGCAGGCGCGTCCCTCCAGCGAGAGCATCCCGCGCTCGGCTGTTTCCGTGCGAGGCGCCGGTGGAGGCTGCTTGTGCAGGGCAGGAGCCTTGTCGTTAAACAAGTGGGCCCCTTGTGGACTTGGTTGGCGGGATGTGGCTTGCCTGTGGTGCCTCTCTGGCGGGTGCCGCCTCTGCACTGCAGACTTGTCTCTGTGTGCTGCTCGATGCAAGGAGAGGCAGAGAGTGGTTACCTACGTGTGGGTTTTCGTCAATCTACGTGGCGTACCTAGTGCCCGCCTTACACTTTGCTTTCGGTTCCACTTCCTCATCCACACCGGCAGTAGTTGCTGTGCCCGTCAAATGATCCGCCAGGGAGACAGGTGACCGGGTGATGCTCACTCCGCAATGATCGGGCGTTAGTATGTCACACGTGTAGTGACGGATGTACTCGGCAGTGTTTTCAGGCTGTCACCCATGGGTGTGTGGTGCCATGGCATGCCTGCGCCCGGTTGTAGCTGTTCCTCGATTGGAGTGAACTTCGCTTGATGGACCTCGCGCCGCTCAGTGCGTTTGTGAGCGCATCTTTGGGGAAGGGTTCGTTTTCTGTTGCATGCCGCCAGAGGTCGCTCACTCCTGTAACCCCCTTGTAAGGTCCTTGTGCGATGTGCCGCCAGAGGTCGCTCACTCCTGTAACCCCTTTGTAAGGTCCTTGTGCGATGTGCCACCGGTTTGTCTTGTTGCACGTTGTGGTGTTGCTAGAGGAGTTCTTGGGTGCGGCTCGGAGGTGGAGCCTGGCGTGTCTCGTCCCTGTCCGGGTCGTGCCGGCGGAGCCTGGCATGTCTCGTCCCTGTCCGGGTCGTGCTGGCGGAGCCTGGCGTGTCTCGTCCCTGTCCGGGTCGTGCCGGCGGAGCCTGGCGTGTCTCGTCCCTGTCCGGGTCGTGCTGGCGGAGCCTGGCGTGTCTCGTCCCTGTCCGGGTCGTGCTGGCGGAGCCTGGCGTGTCTCGTCCCTGCCCGGGTCGTGCCGGCGGAGCATGCCCTGCGGGCTGTGCTCGCCCCTCTCGCTTTTTGGGTCTTCCCAGGTCATGACTTCCTTGGGATAAACGTCAGAATTCGGTTAATGATTCTCAGGCCACTCAGCAGGGTGCTTGCTGACGATGACACGAGGGCTACATAAAGTAGCGCTTGCATCACTTTGTATGTGTTTGAGCGTCATCTTCCTGTGAAGTGTGTTTCTCCCTGTGAAAGATGTTTTGGTTACTACCTAGCCCTTTTCCTTGTTGTGTTTTGTTCCTCCGAGCATTGCTCGAGCTGGCTTGAAAGTGCCCTGCAGTACTATGTGTGTGTGTGTGACTTTTCCCAAGGAGGGGCAAGGGATGGCGGCATCCACAATCTGCGTCTGCCCTTGATTCTTGCCGGGACCACTACGGTGTTTGCATGTGTTGGAGGGTTCTCCGTGCGGTGTGCATGTTGGCAACACGTGCTGGACCCACTTTTGCACGGGGCGCCGGGGACAGATCGGGGGAGCGTGGGTGAATACGCGCACTGCAGCTGGGTTTCTACTTTCACCACCATGATTACTTTCCTTGGGGGACCTGCAGTGCCGTGTTGGGTTGATCCCCACCGGTTCTACTCTTTCTCTGTCCACACTTTTGTGTGTATGTGGTACCTTGTCACGGGACCGCCGGTTTCCTGCATGTTTCTCTGATTTCCCAGGTTGATGACGGGCCGCCTTTGTTTGGTGTGCCACGTGCCATTCAGTGTGTTTGTTTCCCTCATGAAGCTGCCCAATGGCTGATGAGCTTCAGGATCTCAGGATGCCACGGGGCGTACAGGCCGAGAATGTGGCCAAATCCCGCAGCTCCCGGCAGTTTGAACTTTGAATCATGATCTTGTGCATGTTGCATGGCACGAACGTTTGCCCGCCGAGCCCTTTTTTCGGTGGGTCTCTAGATGTGTCTATGTGTGAGTGGAGCCCTCCTGCCTGGAGTGCGGAGACCCCTCGTGGCTACCCTACTGCTTGGAGTGGCTACACCTACCATGGAGTGCCTACATGCCTGGTGGTGGTTAATCCAGTTGTCACTCGGGAGGTGATCCTAGGTGTTGTGAGCAGTGTACTCTTGCTTGGTGTTGCCTGTGAGCCCGTGTCGTGGTCCGGGCGTGACGTCTGCCACTTGTGTCTACTCCTTGGTATGGAAAGTGGTCATGGGCCGAGCCCTCTGTCTGCTGCGTCATTCGTGGTGGAAGATCTGATACGATGTGGCACGCGGGTGCTCGCTGTGATCTCGATATGACGAGCTCTCTGTACCTGGTGAAAGCATTTGCTGAGAGACAGCTCGAGTCGAGCTGGTATGCAAGGGCAGGCGCAAGCTGAGGCGGGCAAGCGAGCAAGGCCCTAGCCCAAGAAGGAGGGACTTGGGCAAGTAAAGAAAAACAACCGAGAAGCTGACCGTGGGTTGTGCAGGCAGCGGCGGCCTCGGATGACCTCTTGGAAGGGAGGGCCTGGAACAGGTGGCGCAGCTGCAGGAGCAACAGAGGACGGCCGAGCGTCGAATGGAGCGCGACACGGAGCACTTGACGGGGATCAGGGAGCAGGTGCACAAGTACGAGGCGATGGCGGCGGGCGAGGCGTCGAAGGCGCAGGAACAGGGCGCGCGCAACGCCTCGCTGCAGCGCTCCCTGCAGGTGCTCCGCGCGGCTGCGTGTCCCTCAGGAGACCCCCCCCTCTGCCAGCTCCTACCCCTCGGGGCTGATCCTGCACCACACTCTGTCAACAGGGAATGCAAGCCAGTTCAAACCCCTCGGGGCTGATCCTGCACCACACTCTGTCCACAGGGAATGCAGTTCCTACCCTCGGGGCTGATCCTGCACCACACTCTGTCACCAGGGAATGCAAGCCAGTTCCTACCCTCGGGGCTGATCCTGCACCACACTCTGTCAACAGGAATGCAAGCACCTCGGCCGATCCTGCACCACTCTCTGTCCACAGGGAATGCAAGCCAGTTCCTACCCCTCGGGGCTGATCCTGCACCACACTCTGTCAACAGGGAATGCAAGCCAGTTCCTACCCCTCGGGGCCGATCCTGTACCAAACTGTTAACAGCAGCGCATCGTGGCGCTGGCTGACGCCAGCATACTCCCCTATCCCCCTCTTTTGCTCTGTGGCTGCAGTATGACTCCTGGTACGTGCGTGTCCCCCCCACCTGCCTCCCCACCCGCACCCGCTGGGGGTTCAGGACAAGGAGCGCTCCTGGGAGGAGCTGCAAAAGAAGCACGCCAGCCTGGAGGGTGTCGTCCGCTCCCTGACGGAGCGTAACTCCCTACTCGTGGACGCACACCGCATACTTGAGGTGAGCGAAATTTTCTCGTCATGGAGGCAAACCGCACCCTTGGGGCAAACCGCACCCGCACCCTTGAGGCAAACCGCACCCTTGAGGCAAACCGCACCCTTGAGGCAAACCGCACCCTTGAGGCAAGCATAAGTTCGTTCTCATAGCTCACCACATTCTTGAGAGCAGTGTAACTCCCTAGTTCGTTATCATAGCTCACCACATTCTTGAGATCAGTGTAACTCCCTTCTTCTGAAGGTATGCCAGATCTTGGAGATGAATGCTAGTGAGAGAGGAGGTTCACTCCAAATCCAGCGTTGCGCAGCAGAGCGCCAAGCCACGTGGGTGCCCCCTCCATGCCCTGAGCTCAAAGTGGTCGCCCAATTGAAGCGCCGCGGGTTGGCGAGGCAGGCGGAGGTGGCGGGCGGGCGGGAAGCTCATGGGCTTGCTGTGCAGAAGGCTAGCGAGGTGAAGGAGCTGCAATACAGGCACGGCACAACCTTCCCGTTTGTTGGGGCGTCTCCATCTCCGGCACGTCCTGACCTGTTTTTCGTAGGAGAGCGAGATGTGGAGCGAGGTTTTGGGATCTGAAGGCTCGCGCTGCACTGGAAAGGACTATGTAGGGGAGGCTGCGAAGCTCTTCGATGAAATGAGACGCTTCCGCGGATGTTGGAGTTCTCCCCCGCGCAGGCTTGACGGGATGCAGCAGCAACTGCAAGAGCAGTCCCAACGCGCCCACCTCGCCCTCGAAGCCTCTAACTCTGCCCAGGTGCTGCCCCCACGGCATCCTGTGCTGTGACTTCACACGGGCCCGTGAGTGTTGATGGCGGCAGCAGGGATGACCTGGGCGGATGCTTTGAACAATCGATAGAACAGTTCAAACCCGGGATTGTCCAAACCCTTCAGACGGGTCCTCCCTGCTGCCTTCACCACCCGCGGTCCGCATGAAACACGCGCGCGGGCTGCAATATCCCTCAGCCGTCTTTGCCCGTCTTTTCCTCGCGCGCCTGCTGGGCGCGCGCGCCTTTGCACACAGACGGGAGAGTGCTGATTCACTGCAGAGAGGCGACCTGCGGGAGGCTGAGGGATGCTGGGGAGAGTGGGGCGTCTATGCTGTGCCCAGTCAATGCGAGAGGTGAGAGGGGCAAGGGGCGTCCATGGGGAGAACAGGGATCCCTGCAGGAGAAATCGGAGGGGATGAGCAAAATGGGGGCAGAACTGGAAGCCACGCGCAAAGAGAGGCAGGTGGCAGGCGAGCACCTCGAGCACGAGCGGGCGCGGGCGCAGCAGCTGGAGCAGGAGGTCGGGTGCTTGCGCGTGGAGCTCGATGTGTCCCGCCGCGAGCTTGCCATCCTTGCACAACAGTTCGAGGTGCGCGGCCACAGGGGTTCCCAGGCTCCCCTGCAGGCTCTCCCTGTCAGGTGTGCGCGCTACACCCATCACTGCAACTAAGTCCATCCATCCACAGCGTTCTGGACGGGGATGGGAACATGGCGGCGGAATGAAAGCGCCCGAAACAGACTGAAAGGGCCTGAGGCAGAAACTCGCAGCTGTGTCTTTTTGCCGTTTCGCCCGTTTGATTCTGTGTCTTTTTGCCGTTTCGACCGTTGGATTCCACTCTGTTGCATTGACCTGGACCTGCTTGGGGGCTCCATCTCGATCTGTGCGTCCTGCCCGAGGGCTCCATCTCGATCTGTGTTTCCTGCCCGAGGGCTCCATCTTGATCTGTGTGTCCTGCCCGAGGGCTCCATCTCGATCTGTGCGTCCTGCCCGAGGGCTCCATCTCGATCTGTGTTTCCTGCCCGAGGGCTCCATCTTGATCTGTGTGTCCTGCC
>LGRX02001134.1:0-30859 GCA_001247695.2 Cymbomonas tetramitiformis | reverse complement strand
TCTTGATCTGTGCGTCCTGCCCGAGGGCTCCATCTTGATCTGTGTGTCCTGCCCGAGGGCTCCATTTCGATCTGTGTGTCCCGCCCGGGGGCTAGTGAGGGAAACCGCAGAGCATAGGCAGGCCCTTCACAGCTCATCACTGCTTGTCCGCCTCGCATGACCTTTGCGCTGCCAGCGTGCACCTTTCCGCCCTGCGAGTCGTGACAAGGTGGTTCCAGCCTCGGGAGGTGGAGGGGCGTTCTCGGCACATGGGTGTGCTCCGTGTCTGGTGTGATTCACGGCGGTCAGATCTCTGGCAGTTGTTTCGGGGTAGCGTCTCTGGATGCATGCGAGATGCAGATCCTCGGAGGCGGCGGTGCGTGGGTGAGAGCTGCCGCAGGAGAAGCAGGTTAATCTGCACACGGCTCATGAGAATCTGCGCGCGGCAGAGAACGGCACCTCCGAGGTGTCTTCCCATCCCCTCGTTGCCGCTACAGCCTCATTGGCCGCTTCACGGGGCGTGCGGCGGAACATCTAAGGTCGGTGCTTAGGCTCATGGGTTGCTAGCCCCTCTTTCTCGCCAGGATCTAAGGTCGGTGCTTAGGCTCATAGGTTTTCACTTTTCCCTTGGTGGAGCAGATTCCTGGAGAATGTCAGCCAGCTGCGCTCCGCGAGACAGCGGCGTGCGGCCTGCGGTGTTCGTGTTGCGTGGGACGCGCGAATTGAGCCTTTTAGTGATTGTTTTATCGGGTAGTGGCTACTTTTGAAGGAACCCCGGCCAGCCACGGTAAGAGAGGAGGATCTAGGGAGGTGTTGACGGAAGGGGTTGAAGTGTTCAGGCACGCGCAGATCTAGCAGTGCTGCAGGAGCGCAGCGCGGCGCTAGAGCGGGACCTGTGCCGGGAGGTGACACGGGCGCAGCAGCTGAGCGAGGCCAAGGCAGTAGCGGAGGCGCGCAGCGCGGATGTCAGTGTGAAGCTGAAGGAGAAAGAGGCGTGCACCTCCGTGGAGAGCAGGTGAGCCGGCCAGGCACGCAGGCCGAACCCGGAGGCGCGGGGGGTGCATACCCGTATTGCTTGCACATCAGCCAGCATTCGAAGGGGGTGGGACCATCCGGAGGTAGCATCCCGAGGGTGTGATTGGTTGAGGCACGCAGTGGCGCACCCCATCCGGAAGTGATCCCGAAGAAATGGATATCCGAGGGAATGAATGTGCGGACTTGTGAAAGGGCACTGGTGCGAAAGGGAGGCGCGAAGGTGGGAGAGCGCATGGACGCTCCGTGAGGGGCGACGTGCGAACCCTGCAAGATGCGCTCGGAGGGGTACGGCTGAACTCCGATCGACAGTCGTGGTGTGCTGCTCGGCGCATGCGCTGCCTGAAACTGACGAAGGTGCTCTGGCCATAATGACATCAAGGAGAAGATCGTAGTCGGACCGGTAGCCGAGGTGACAGCGAGGCCGATGATGACCAGGCCGCGGTTCCGGATATGGCTGGCCTGATGCAGGATAATGATGGACCGCGAGATGGAGATGGACGCGCTGCGGCGAGCGGCGGGCGCGGCCGCCGATGACGCTGCCGGGTGGCGCGAGAAGTACGCGGCCAGCCAGGCGGTGCTGGAGGAGCGGCACAAGGAGCTCACCCGCATGGCGGCTCAGCATCGGGTGGCCGCCCGAGCACCCCCGGGGGAACAGCGCGAACGATCTCAGGCTCACAGCGCATACGGGCCCTCATGACCCACCATGTGAAGCTCGTGCCCATTGCCAGGAGCCCGTGCGATGCATGCGGCGCTTCGACTGCAGCTCGTGGCGGCCGGGGGGGAGCTTGTTACGAAGCTTCCACTTGTCAGGGGCTGCGAGACCTTCCATCCGGGACGTGCTTTGGTAGGGGGGCTTTACCCCGTCTGCCGCGACACCCTCGCTCCCTCAGCCCATGCGAACTGCAGCATGGGTGCAGCCTTGGCGCCATGAGGCCCACGTGCACCCACCCCACGATGTCTGGAGTGGCGAAACCCAGAGGATCCTGGAGGCAGCCGGAAGCCCAGGAGTGTGTGAGGACGTCGGATCCCGACGAATTCCCAAGAGAGTTCAATCCAACGGTGGGCTGTGAGAGTGCAGGACAAGGTGGATGAATTGATGACGGAGCACCACCGCGTGAGCAAGCAGCTCGGAAGCTGCCAGTTGGAGGTGGATGGGGAGAGGGCACGGCGGCAAGCGGCGGAGGACCTGGGGAGGGAGCTGGAGGAGGAAGCACGAGCGCTGCGCGACGAGACCCGCCGCATGCATGAAGCCAACGCCCAAATGGAGGCCGACCTCCTGGCCTCCAGGAACCGGGAGCGCCTCGCGGAGTCCGCCCGGGCACGCTCCCCTTCCCTCCCCACGATCCGGCCCCATGGCGAACAGGTACCTCTGTATGTAATGATTCGCATCACTGGGGGTCCCAGGGCCCATGCTTCCCTCGAGGAACTCAGATGGAATACTTCCAAGAGTTCATATCCCCGCGCTGCCTCCCGCGCCGCGTCCGATGAATCGGCCGATCCACAACTGACTGGGACACCGATGGCGATCAAGCCATAGCAGTGCTGTTGCGTCTTCAATTCGAGATGACCGGGGGGGGCGAGGGGGGTGGGGCTTGTGCGCACCAGGCAGCACAGGCGCTCGAGGCTAGTGAGACCGCGGCCTCCCTCAGTGCGCTGCGCAGTGAACTGCTCACCATTGGTGCGCACCTTCCTCCTGTCGCCACGTGCCATCGGACATTCGGCCCAACCCAGGGTCCGGTTCAGTGGACGCCAGATGCAATGGGGAAGGCAGCAATTAATGGGCATCGACTCGGATCTATCGATGCCTTCCGTGCGGCTCTGCGTGAGAGTTCGCTCCCTGCCTCGCCACGTGTGCCTCGCCGGCATTCCTCATCTCATTGCAAGCAGGCTCTGGCACAGATCCTCCCTCGTCGACGCCTGTGCCCGCCGCTTCCTCCTTTCGCGGTGCGCTCACTGCAGTGCGTGCATGCGAGGACTCAGATGATGGTGTTCCAGGGCACGAGGGCCTCCTGGTAGTGCCCGAGGATCATATCGGCACTCACCAGGCCGAACAGCTAGGGCTTGTCTTGTGGCGAAACCATGCATGCGAATTGCTACATGGCATTGTTGAAGCTCTCTTGATCCGATATGCATCCGACGGTCAACCACTTTTGGTGTCCCAGAACCCGGAATCGGGCCAAGTTGCTTATTTGCACATGACACGAGGAGAATTGAGGTAGTGCTTGGGCTTGCCGGGGCCCCGTGGTGGGGCGGGCAAGACGCAGAGGAGCGGCACGCGGCGCAGCTGGAGCAGAAGGCAGGCGTGGTGGCAAATGTGCTGGCAGCGATGGAGACGGAGGAGCGGGCGAAGGTGGAGGCAGAGGAGGAGGTGGAGCGAATGAAAGGCACGGTGGCGGAGGCAAACACGCTTGTTGGTAAGATGAAGCACTTCGTGCTGGAGGCGATGGAACACCAGCGCCAAGCCGAGGATGATTCGGCCACCAGCAAGAGCACCATGGACGCTATGCGTAAGAAGAACCAGATGTATCGCAAGGTCGGCTTGGTCGCCGCCCCTTCGCTGCCTCTCCTCCAATTATGCAGTTGCCCGCACGAGCGTTTTCCTTGGCCACTCCGCATCAATCCCCTAGCACTACCGCGATCCGCCCCTTGTGCCGCCCTTGTGAGAATCCCAAGCGGCGAGCGCGCTCTCATATATCCCTCCTTTTGCCCCAACTGGTTTAGGGAACCCGCGAGTCCAGCCCTGCCCAGCAGAAGTTGAACGGCTCCGCGGTGCCCGGCGGGTGTGCAGGAAAACCGGGCATTGCTGACGAACTATGATCGCTGGCTGCAGCACATCACGGAGCCCGCCGCCGCTCCGGGCGCTGACCCCACAGCAGTTCCCGTGGCCCAGAGTCGTCTCGGAGCACGGACTCCCCCTCGGGTGTTCCAGTCCTCCCCGGGTCTTGACATCATTCGCCGCGTCAGCCCCAGGTCATCCTCTTTCTCAACCCAGGCCCCACCCCGCTGGTGGTTGCGGTGTGCAGGAAGCCTCTGCTCCTCGCCCCGCCTCCGTTAATTTAGAGCACTTCATTATTGACTGACATCCTCGATGCTGGCCCAGTTTCGCTCCAGTGTGATCTAAAGTGTGCCTCGCCCGTCACTGTCTCCGCTTGCGCTCTGGAGCGCTCTTGAGCTGCATGCGTCATCCTGCATGTTTACGATGTCCGCGCAACTGCTGTCATCATTCAATGCACGGGGGTGAGCGAGCGTCAACGTCTTTAACGTTCGGATGAGCCCCCCCTGATGCCCAGCTGCACTCTCCTCAAAGTATGAGACGAGCCATCGAACATCGAATCTCGCATTTAAGCAAGAATGACCTGCAAAACGTTTGGGGTTATGGGCCCTAAGCCTCCCCCTATCGCTGTGGGAACTCCCCCCGCCCCTCTTGCCTACCTACCTTCGCCTAAAACATCTCCTTGCAATGCAAAAAGATAAGGCACATCCCCCCTCCAAGTCGACTTTCACCTCAACCCTAAAACCCTAAAGATATTTGACACAGTCAAGCACACTAAGAATTCCATTGAAAAGTAGATTTCTTCGCATATGCTTCCTAAGTGCGTGGGAGAAAATCTCTTTGGGGATTTTTTTCTAGGCCGATGCGCAGCTTCTATGCGAACAAATTCGAGTCTCCTTGGTTGGGTCGGTCGAGAACCCAACCGAACAGAGCTGCAGATTCCACGGACAGGACCCCTCAGTACTGTTGAGTGTAAGGCCCTCGGATCTCCTTCAGGAACCGTCGCTTTCGATCTGATCGTTCAGGAACACTGCTCTATCTACCGGCATAGAAATCCGCAGGCTCCCAGTTTAACCATCTCTGTTACACCTGACATAATATCTGCCACATCACAGAGATCCCCAGGCACACCCAAGCTTGCCCATGTCCAACTGCACCCGGTCATTGGCGTTAGCGGAGGGCAGCTTGCCTCACTCCCATGCCAGCCTCCAGTATCTGCAGCGGCCGTCCGAGCCCTCTGCGGATTGCCCTTGCTGCCACAGGGCGTCACATGCCTGCTCCCAGTGCTGCAAGAGCTGTACCAGGCCCTCCACTTTCGCTGCGGGAATGGTGGGCCACCTCTAGAGAGGCGAGCATGCCTCCTACCCTTCTCCTCGTGGAGAACTGCCGAGGTCACGCCGTCGGACACACTGATGTGAACCAGGATCTTCCGCCCTGCCCATTGGATGTAAGCCCCAGCCCGTGTGCATGAACCATCGACAGGTGCCGAGCAGGCATCCATGTCCACACCGTGCAGGGATGACGTGCCTTCCACGGCACGAGACGCATTACGGCCCTTTGCATCTCAGGTCCTCGCGGCAGTTGTTGATGAGATAGAGCTGGGTGTGTATCACGTAGTGGCGCACTTCTTCTCCCGCAACTGTTGAGCCAGCTCGTCTAGCAGTGACCGCCGCGGGTTCACCCAATTGACCTCCAGTAGCCAGGAGTAGGCCAAACAGTCCGCGCCCATGCACCCCCGGGTTGTACCACCGAGGATAGTAACGAGGCAGCTGCGCGGCGACCTCGGGTGCGAAGCGATCCACCGTGTGCCACGGCCACTCTCTCCGTCCACTCAAACCTCCTGGGGTCCAAGTCCCTGATTCCGGATTTGCGGTCGGCCCACGCATCTGCTTCCCTTCTAATGTACCTCGCCTGGAGCTTGACGTCGTTTACGTCTAAGAGGATACATAGGCACCTTTGAGATTTCCCCCCCCGACATATTTCACCTCACTTCAATCAAGAAGGTGAAGAGACGAGGGCCAAGAGCTGTACCACTCCAATGTGAGAAATGTGTCTTTTCAGTGTAAATCGAAATCAGCAACTGTTGCTTTTGATGTAACGGCTCAGGAAAACTGCTCAATCTGTCGGCGCAGAAACCTGCGATACTAGGCCGGTCAATCTCAAAAGACAATCTCCGCTAGGCCTCGGCCTCTGGTCACTCGTTATTTTTTGGGTAGTGACATTACATGCTTGATGGCGATTATATTCTGTCATGGCATAGCATACGGATAATGTTTAGCGGCATCGCCCTTCTGTGTCCAGTGTTGCAGTATTGTTCATCATGCGTTGGCGATGGGTTCATCTGGCGATTGCTGGATTGTTGCTCGTTGTGATTTGAGCTTTGCTGCTGATTATGTATGTAATGTTATGTATGTAAAATAATCCTAAAACATAAGGTCCGTAGGATATAACACAAACCAGCTTTGTTTTGAATTCCAAAATTGCCAAGTGTCCAAAATGTATCAAGTGTGTTGCGTACATTATTGGATTTTATCGGGGTCTTTTTTATTGTTGCATTACTGTTGTGATGCAAAATATGTTTACAGCACGGATGGCATAGTGGCGCTGTGGAGAGTGTCGAAACATGGCTTGGAATATATATCCAATTGTCAATAGCGTCCATCTTATTCAAGCTTTCCTCTAATTGCCAGGGGGTGCAAATCCATAGCGTTCACGTACAAAGGTGCCCACTGTTGTGCAGGGCAAGTGGTTTTATTTCAGGCCTTGACCGGGGCGTTGGTTCCCTCTCAAAGAGATGATGCTGCATTTGATTGTACTTGCGAAGTTGGTATTTTCGGAATCGAAATTGTCATAAAGCGGAACCACAACGAAAAAGTTGGACTCCAAATAGTAAGGCAGTTGGGAAAATTGCTTCTGATTGCAAATGTTAGGAATAGAGTATTCACTGTAACTTCGGTAATATGTGTACACATATATGTAAGTATTACCTGAAACGGACTGTTATCTTCTGTTTTCGATTTTTTCTTTTACCGAGGTCTCGCCAGGCATGTGTGCATCTAGAAGTATGCATGGAAGTAAACTCCACTTTTGTGACACGGGCAGTGTACAAAACAACCGCATCTCAATTTGTCTTTTACATCCTCAGAGTTATCATATAACCATGCCTTTTGCTGTGTTCTAGAGGTTGCCCATCATTTCGAAAACGCGAACGAAACTTGAACGGTGTAGCGTCGTGAACCGTCCAACCAGACCATCACGCGCGCGCTTTGTTGCATCATTCGGTGGCAAGCGTGTCACGGCCACCAAGGGGATATGGATAAACGAGGTCAGCAGTCGTTATGCAACCAATCTAAGTAGCACGGCTGCGGTTGGCGTGAGTCTATTTGAGAATTTTCATGATTCAAAACTTCAAATTAACACAAATCGTCAAAAGTTGCTCGGTATGTTCCATCGGCGGCGACACGTCCGCTGCCGTCATCTCGTGACTTCGGCGGACGCGTCGCCGCAACATCGATCGTTTCATTCATGCTTCTATAATCGCCACATCCCCATCGATATGCATTATACAAACCGATGCATCGATCGTCCCACCTGACATATCGGCATTTGCCGACAGCATGCGCGTGTGGGCGCGCAACCGCGCATGTGACTTGCCGGTGTGCTCGATGTCCCGAAGACGAGGCGTGTGAGGTGAAAAGGGCGCCCTCAGCGGGCGTGGTGCTCCTACGGGTCAATACCGCTTGTCTTCTAACGGGTAAGCGGGAGGCGCATGCGGTCGTTCCCGGCGAGTTCACCAAGTCCGTGCACGAGCTTTGTGGCAATCAAGTGATGTGTTTTATGTGCAAGGACCCGAGAGGTTATGGTACTCATGTTAGAAGTTATCTTACACTGTGCTGTGACCAAATCCTATTTCAACGGAATTCAACATGCTGACCCTATTTCCGCTATTGTATTCCAATTTGCCTCCATCAAGTCTTTAACATCGATAATTTCAAAAATAAATTCCGAATTCTCTCTCTCGATGATCTACTTGTGTGTTACGATTTCCCTCGATATTTCGTTGCGGCTGGTCAACGAATGCAAGCGTAACGGCAATCATATTCGCGATGTCGATGTGTTCACCGTCTGCTGCCGGCGCGACGCTCATTCCGATTGCGGTCACTGTGTCGTTGTCGCTGTCTATGTCTCTCATGCGAGCGATAGCGATATGACGCAGCCGTGACATGTGCAAGGGAGGTAACTATAGTAGTAGCGGAGCTCCGCCACTACTATAGTTACTCCCCGTGACTGATATCTTTATTGTCCCGGACGGCCCAAATCGGCCACCGACAACCAAATGATTTACGGTGTCTCCTACCCCTAAACTCAACGCACAGATCAACGAGCAAGGCTTGTAGACTAGGCTAGCTGTAAATCACAACAACGACATCCGCTACCATCCCCACAGATGAGTAATAACTATAGCTAACAAATAATAATCTCCGCGCACTATAAATGACTGACCATCTCCTTCTCCTCCGCACAACCGCACCTGCCAATCACCCCCCTTCGCCGACCGACGTCGGCGTTGACCAAATTTGGAATACTCGAGCCCAATCAGAGTGATCGCAACCCTTCGTAAGCCCAGCTCAGGGTGGGGCGGGTGGGGGTTTGATGCCACCGAGGAGAGGGAGGCTCCTACGTGCCAGTTGTGTATATGGCAAGGCCCGAGTCGACGACAACGCTATTCATTCGGCTAATTTCGGCTTATTGACGAATTAGACATAATGATAATAAAATGGGATGCTGTATAGGTAAACAATTTGGTTATATGCAGGTAAACAAAGTTTCATATTTTCAGCACAAAGGTGTATTGGTTTGTTCATAAGTATCATAACTATGCGTCTCACGAAGGTGGTGTTACACACGCGAAACAGTCGCTCGGATAGTTACCCCTTGACATGTGACACATGTGTCACATTATCATGTCATGTCATGTCATCTGTGGACGTTCCGGTGGCGGTTCCCAGCGAAGCGCGCGCGCGCCCACCTTATTGTCTTTTGCGATTGTTGCTGCCCATGCCCTCCGCTCGGCCTCGCCTGGCAATGTCTCCCAATTAAAACGCGCAAGCTGGCGAGTGGGACTTGGCGCTCGCGTGACGCTCTATAAACATGAGGGCGTGTAGAGAAATTAGTTCCAGATCATCTGAAAGAAGTGATACCTCCCGCTTGGCTGAAGTCTCGGTTTCGAGCACATCAACTATGCATCGACTTATGCGTCGTACCCACCGTGCCCTGCTTCTTTGTACTCTCTTCTTCGAGCTGTTGCAGTGTGATGAAGGTAAGGCTTGCGGAGCGATGTCGGTGCGCGTTTGGTGTGTGCATGTCAATTTACACCACCTTTGCCCTGCTATCTTTGTGTCTTTAAGATAAGCGAAGTAGTTAAGATTTCTGCAGTGAATATGTTTCTCACCTCGAATGGTTTGTTGGACACTGCGCACTCTCGAGGCCCTCTCTCGATTCAAAATGAATGTCGCTGCTTCCACCTGGGACCACTCGCAGGATGGATACTTTTTCCTTAGATTTTACACGTGGTGCAGTACGTTTCACACACCACGTGATGCTTGGCGTGTATTTTGATGCCATTTCACTTATAGATTTCTGCATCTAATTCAGAGGCTAGATGAGATCAGACAACCAGAAACCAGAACGTTGCTGTTGAATAGGGTTTCGGTGTGCCTGCTTGCGATTGGCAGTAGATCCACAAACTTGCGCTGACGGAAACGATAGCACGGAGGATATACCGAAGTCCAATTCAATGCAGCCGCCACCACCTGGTAGACGCCAATCCCAAAAGATGCCTCGGCTGTTCTCTGCGCACCGCTGTGCCGCTCTTGCAACTGTAGGGAGACAGCTGCACGCTTTCTTCGTCGACATTTAGCGCTGAAGCTGAAGTGTTAGCAGTACCAGCCTAAGTTCGCTTGCGAATTTCAGACTGGAGCGATGCCCAATATGCGTTGAAGCATGCACGCGCCCATAACCATCACACAGCGTTTTCTGCGGGTGTTTTTGAAAGGAAGTGCTGCTGAATGTGTGCACGCTGCTTGCCTCCTTTGATGCGACGCACGCGGATGGCGGCGGATCGTAGGTGCTGTGACGTCTGGTGCTCGGCCACCCCAACGCGAGGCTTACGCCACGGCCGTGTTCGCCAATGAGGATTACGTTTGCGGCGCCCTGGTGCTTGCGACGCGCCTTCGCCAGCTTGACCCAGAGATCGGCAGGAGCCGGGAGCTGGCGTGCATCGTTACCAAAGAAGTCGGGCAGGAAGCGCAGGATGCACTGCGGTCCGTGGGTTGGATCGTATACGAGCGCGAGCTGACTCCTCACCCTATCCCTCTGGAAACGCGGCTGAAATTGTCTTCCGCGGAGTCGTTCGAGTGGGTGTACACCAAGCTGCAAGCGTGGACGCTGCCTTACGATAAGGTCCTTCGACCCCCTTTTGCGCGTTGCCAAGCAACGTTTCTTGCGCGTGTGCTCACTCAGCCATGCGGGTAGCCTGCCTATAGCTAGCATCTGGCAATAGCTCACGATAAGCCCTTACAAGTTGGTACAGGACATGGTGTGCGGCGCGTTGTCCCGCTCAAGGCTTTCTCTTTCTCCGGCTGGCGCCCGCATGGATGGTCGTGCACTGCCCTGTGTCCAGGGTTCTCGAACCTCGCACTGCTAGCACTGCCAGCTGTCAGCCGAGGAGGGAGCTACCAAGTTTGGAAGACTCCCGGAAGTTGCGTGATGACCAGACACCCTGGAGGGTGCGTCGGCAGTGATTTGACCAGAATGCTGATGGCCAGCCAATCTTCACGAGGAAACGTTCCTAACCCACGGATGTATACGACTGCGCTTTCATGCATATTTACACCAGAAGACTTGAACCAAATTCTTTGAGTATGCAAGTCATACTTAGCATACAAACCTTGCTTGTGCTATCCATACTACCAACTTGTTATGTATATATGCTATTATGAGTATACATACATACATACATACATACACTGAAAGCTGTATGTCATATCAAGTTACGGCGTAAGTTTATGCTATGGTCTACTGTTGCATTCTAGTTCGAAAATGATCGAGGGTTGCCAAAACACCTTTGATTTGGTTCGTTATCCCCTGAACATTTGTGACGACAATAATTGCTGTGCATCCATGTGAGACACCACCTTCACATTACCTTGAGTTGAAGTGTGTCATCTGTGTGTCTCCTGCATGCTTTTGTCCTCCACTCGGGATTTTTCCCGGGTTCTCTCTGGGGCTGCATCGATCCGTTTGCCTCATGCCTCACGCCACGGACAAACCGAATTGACTGAGAGTGGACAAAGCAGATAGACGGTACCAGTCGGAGGCTGCTCGGAGCAACGCGAGAAATTATGAAGGCAGAGCTGCCATCCGTGGGATGCAAGAGAAGCCCGCTATGTCTTGACTTTGTCCGCAAGTCTTCCTGGAGCTGAAGCATCCTCTGCAGTTTTCACCACCTGGGATTGTTTGCAGGTGATAATGATGGATTCAGACTTGCTGCCACAGCCCGCGTTGAACATTCCAAGCCTCTTTGCGAAGAAGCAGCTGAGTGCTGACATCAATCATCCGAGTCAGCCGCAGTGGTTCAACTCCGGCCTCATGGTGATTCAGCCGAGGAACAAAACCTTCGAGGTGGGCGACTCTCCGCTTGCGGCGCTCCGCATGAAGCCCCGGACGAGGCACCTGTCTCCAAGGGCTAGAGTCCATACAGAGGGTGCACCGCAGATATGTGAATAGACTTTGCCCGTATTCCAGGTCAGTATTCCGGGGGCAGGGTTTGGCGGTACCATAGGGGACCTCAGTTCTTACTATTCAGCGAAAAGAAAGGTAGAGAGCTATATGTTGTGAGATATGGTCACGACTCGCTGGCGAGTGAACCCTGCTTATGTGCGCTGCTGCACCTGACACCTGTGAGCTGCTGCACCTGACACCTGTGAGCTGCTGCACCTGACACCTGTGCGCTGCTGCACCTGACACCTGTGCGCTGCTGCACCTGACACCTGTGAGCTGCTGCACCTGGAAAAACCCTTAAACCCTCTTGCGATACCTGATAGAAGCAGATGCAGTGACAGGTCGGTTTTAAGGTCTACGAAAAATTCTGTGATGGGCGCTTTGTGGCAGGAAATGGCAGCTAGTCGGTTTAGCCTGAAGTCGTACGACATGGGGGACCAAGGCTTTCTGAACAACTTTTTCGCCGGGGTAGTTCTACACCAACTCGCATTGCCCTATTGCTATACAAATAGTGGTGTCACAGAGCGATATGAAACCATGTTGACCAGCCTGCATCCACACTTCCTCTGCTTTACTACGTGCACGGCTCATGGCAGTATTGTAGCAATCGATGTGACACTTGGCGCATTGCCCCGCGCCATAGGAGAGGCGACTCAGTTGATGTCTGATGCGTCAGGGCAGCTTTTGTGCTTTAAGGCCACGCTAGGGCAAGCAACAAACTGCGTGTGCATGCAGTTGACCGCAGAAGTTATATTACCTAGCAACTGTGGGTGTTACATAACAGATTTGGAAGAAGCTGCATGCAAACGTGATCTTCACGAGTGACGCTGTTGTGCACGCCAACAATTGGAAGAAGCAACAAATGAACTCCGGGGATATTACAGCGCGGCTGCGCGAGTTTGGTGGCCTTCACTACTTCGGCTTTAAGCCCTGGACGTGTGCCGGTGCGACTTGTCTCTCGCGTGGCGACCAAGCATGTGCTGTGCTCTTAAGCCCACCGAAGCAAAGAGAATGCTGAGGAAGGGATCGAGGGAAGAGTGCGGTGTCATCAAGCCTCGGGGCCGCCCCTAAAATAAGTTGGAGGACGAACTTCAGTGGATGTGATGAACATGCAAGTTGCCGGAGATCGGGTTGTGGTAGGAGCACGGCAGACGAGGGGGCGTCTGTGGTTTAAATGGACCTCACGGATAGGTGGAGGTAATGTGTGGTGTGCGGCCCTGGTATGCTGGGGTGAGGCAAGAGGGGAACTGCGGTACAAGGTAGTCTGAAAGGTAGTCCTAGGTTTGCTATGTGATTCCCAGTAGATGAGATCAATCCTCATTCCCAATTAGCTTACGCGGTGCGCAGTAAAAAATGTCGCTTGTTTTTCTTAGTCTGTAGCTGCTCCAGCAAAGTGAAACAAATCCATTCAGTTCACGTGTACACCCGTTGCAACCGTATGTGGACACAGGTAGGTAGTAGGCTGTATGGAAGTGATACAAATGTATGTTTCATGATCATAAATGGAGTGATTTGACACTGATGAATGTTGTAAGCCACACCGGTAGGGTTTTAGCAGGAGTGCGAGAAAATACGTTTGAGATGGATGGGGTGGCGATGGCACTTGTGTACAGCGCGGTGTGCTAATGCTGGACGGCTCTGCTCACTGGATGGGCAACAAAGAAATGTAATGCGTATTGCAAAGAGGTACATGTCATGGATGCTTCCCGAAGCGAACTTCCTATGGTGGGAAGCAGCTGCAGAGCTACCGGAGGAGCTGCTGGCGATATGTGCCACAAAAGAGAAATTCCACTGCCCTATACCCATTGTCTAATGTGTGTTATCCTGCCTCACATCCAGGTATCACAATCTTTGACCAATTTAGCACTCGTATAGTGAAGACTTCTCAATTGATTTTGTCACATCTGTGTTGTATTTGGAAGATATTTACACTGAAATCTTTCAAAGGGACCAAAAACGAAGCCTAAGTCCCATCGTGAACGCGTCCTTATTACCAAGGGAACTTATAGTGAAGCCCTCGATCAGCTGATATGGCATCTTCTGTTAAAATTCACTTTCTTGAAAATACCAAGTCTCTTTTAATGTCGGCCGAAGGACTTTCCATAATTTGACCTTCGAAAATCGAAAAGAACGGATCGAATAGGAGTTGTTTGTTTTACTGCAAAATGAACAGAGAAGCAGCTATCACGCAGTTGGTAGATTTCAACTCCATGCCCCCAATCAAACGTTCATGTGATTTGTTACATGCGTGTGCAAGTTAAGGCACGCGTGTTTCGTGGAATAGCACGCCGCACACAAAAAAGAAAAATTGATGAGACGCTTCCTAATGGACGAAGCGTAATATTAGGAGGTGCACGTCGTAGTACGCGGCGCAGGCCCCTTTCCTTAGCTACCATCACCAATTATTCATAGTGTCCAGAGCTTAATATCCAATTTGCTAGTGGGGTGGGCTCCATGCACAGTACATTCGCCTAGCACCCATTCCGCATACTGGGAGGTTGCAGTATAGGGGACTCGCACTTAATGGTCAGAATGGCCGAACCCTGGCACACACCTAGTGAAATCTGAACCCTAGATTTCTACTATGTGAAACTCGATCATCTTATACAATGACAGTCACTGCATTATACTATTTGTGGTCAAACGTGATGCCAGAGATGTCAGGCCAGGCCGTTCTCATAGTCCCAAGATGTTCATACTCCAGCACGTTAGTGACCGCGTCCGGCGAGGTTCGCATTCGGTGCTCTGCAACTTTGCCTGTTTTCGATGCCTTCGATCGGCAGGGCTGATATCCGCGATGCCAAATCTCCCCTGGGGAGGACAGTCTTGCCGGTGCTACGCCTCCGCAAAACCTTGTCGAACTTAGGAGACAAAGCCCCCCATATAGTCATCGAATGTGCGGACAATTTGAAGTCACAAGCTTGGAGCTCCAGAGGGGGGTCGTCGAGGAAATCGGGTCGTCCGTTGGTTTCGTGAGAATGATGGAATGCAGATGAGGGATATATTGGCTCACTGCCGAAAGCGGCAAGTGATCGTGCGTTCGTTATTCGATGTTTTGTTAAGCTTTTGTCATGTGTGCCACGCGTATTGCGTTAGTGATGGAATTTCGCTTTGGCTTCGTAGTGTATGCTTTGTGCAAAGATCGTCAATTGCTTGCGAGCCCGTTCGAGCATCGCACTCCGATAAGTGTTGTGCAACAATTGGAATTCCGAGTAGAGCGAGTTTCCTGTGGGGGTTTTTGCCTCAATGGGTAGGGGTGGTTCCTCGGTACGTTCGAGCTTATCTCATCGTTCGAGTTGTAGTAAGCTTTTTGAGATCTTTGTTTCGCTACTACTAGACTGGCTCTGCAGATCTGATTATTGCGGTTGGGCAGCTAGGGTAGATAAGGGGGTATTGCAGTGCACGTGTGTCACGTCGAACTTGATACTGGAATATCCCGGTTCTCGGATATTAGACAGTCACGGAACCAATATTGATAAACTCTCTAAGATAATACACCCTAAGCTAGATATACCCGCAGAACGGTCTCGGAGTGGGAACGGTTTCAGACCTAGCTACCAGTGACACTCGGTGTGTCACAGCACGAACTTACGGGTCAGTCATCAGCCCAGAGTTGGCTACCTAGATATCTGTCATAGGGGCCTGCACCGGGACTCCCGGTCAGGGCTGCCTATACAGATTTCAGCACACCACCCCAGCACTGTGGGTGGTGACTGACAGGTAAGTCAGAAAAGTTAAGATAAGTTAGGGCAGGAGCTAGGGTGACAGACATAACTGCTAATCAAACTGTGCAATATAATTCTGATAAATTTGAACCATCTAGCTAGCACAAGTGCAAAAATCTACGGGCAAGGAGCTCCCGCTAAACAACTGAAAGGCACCGTGTCAGCAAAACCAGATTGAAGATTGTAGGTGTCAAAGTAGAAAGCATAAACCAGATTGAAGACCATGTTGAGGTCAAAGCACATCTCAGCACACCACCAGAAAACTAAGTGGTGTACTGCCAGAACCAGAAGCAGAGAGTCTACTCGGGATCAAAGTCCAGAGGGGCACCGTCACCACAATGTTCACTGTAGTAGCCTGCAGCACTGCACTCCAGTTGGTCAGGCAGCCGGTGAGCCACCGTTGCAGTACCCAGGGAGTGCAGTACCGCATCCAGAGTGACGGCGTCCAGCTCGGAGATACCAGGGTAGATGCATAGATCCCCCATGCACAACACAGGCTGCGGTGCAGCCTGACCCGATACCTGCTGCACAGGGTCGACATTGGCCGCCGTGAAGGCGGCAGCCCCCACTCCCGTGACTGAGATGAAAAGGATGAGAGAGAGTACGTAGGGAATTCCCCACGTACCCGCGTGTGCGGGGAAGCCCCATGGCGGCTTGTCGCAACCGTAGGTGCGGGAAGCACCACCACACTGAGGTACGTGGGTCGCGGACTCCGACGCATGATTAGCCGAGATGGCCCGGGTCCGCGGCTTCACAGCGAAGCTGCCGTCCGCAAAGTCCTCGTAGTCGTCGGTGTCGTAGCCAGTCAGGTCTACCGGCTGGACGGCGGCGTGGTTGACGGTCTCAAAAAATCTCGCGAACTCGCCGCCAGAGTGGAAGTCTTCCAAAAATCTTTGCGGCCCGCAAATAAGAAAATGCCTGGCCCGGTTTCGGCCAAAACGGTCAAGGAAGAAAAATGCCCGCCGCCGCAGGCGCAAATTTTTGAAATTGAGTATGGGGATTTGATAATAAAAAGTGGCATGAAATGCCTATATTTTTGGCCGAAGCTTGGCCGGCGCGTATTTTTGTGCGGCCCGGGGGCGAAAGAACCTCCGGCCCGCTTTCGGCCCGGAGCGAGCTTCTGCGGCCCCGGGCCGGCCCGCCACGGTAAGACTTCCACTCTGCTCGCCGCCTGTCTCCTTCGTAGTGGTCACCCGTGTCGATTGAAGTGTCACGGGTGGGCCGTAGCCGTAGAGCTTAAGCAGCTCCTCCTCATCCTGCAAGACAGTCATAGCAGGGGCCGGCGCGGCGGATGCCGATGCCGCCGCACCACCTGCCGGCAGGGAAGATATCTTCCTGGGATTGGCCGGCCCGGGGCCGTGTCACGGAGGCCCGGGCCGAAGTCGGGCCGAAGGAAAAGTTGCGGATGGGCCGAGTCGCATTGAGGGGAAAATCGATAAATTTCCAAAATTTTATTGATTTTTGACAAATTGCCATACTTAAAAATACAATTTTGCGGCGGGCAATTTTAGGTTCGGGCCGAGACGGGCCGAAATGTGGCCGAAGTGAATTCCCGATGCGGGCCGAGTCACCTCCGCGGAAGATATCTACCCTGCCTGCCGGAACCTGCTCCTCCGGCGCGATCCCCGCTGCGGCGGGGCCACACACCAGAGCCGAAGTCTGCGGCTCATTGCTCTCAGTCGGCAGGAAAGATGCGTGAGCGTAATGCACCTGTGGCCGCTCCACCGCTGCGTTGACCTCCGCAGCGAGGTCGCCCAGCCGTCGGAGCTCGGAGGATGTCGTTGCCGGACGTCGCCGCTGCGGGTGGCGCTGCGCCAACGGTGAAGCCGTAGGCCGACACGTCGATGCCCCCAACAACGCACCCGCACAGCACCGCTGGCGGACCGTACGCCGTCGCCGCATGGGCAAACGCCTCAGCCCCAACATCTGCCGCCTCCTGAAAAACAGCACACATGGCGAGCGCACCGGGACGCCCTCGCTCCGCATCCTCGTTGTCGATGGAGAAGTAGAAAGCCGCGGCGGAGGTGGGAGGATGTTGGCGACCGCCAAGAGGGCAGTCGCGGTAGAAGTGGTATAAGTCGTTACCGGATTTATTGCAGCGGGTACACAACGGCTTCGCCCGCTGCTCGTCGCGATCGATCGTAGCCCATCCCACCGCTGGCGGGGATTGCACCCCCACCCATGCGGAAACCTTGCGGCGACTGCCCGCGCTGCTGCTGCTGCCGACGCCCCTGCTGCTGCCGCTGCCCGTGCTGCTGATGCGGCGGGTCCTGCTGCCGCTGCACCACCCGGCGCCGGCGTAGCCGTCCCGCACCGCTGTTGCACCAAGCCCGTCAACTCCCTGATCTTCTCCAACAGCATCTGGTGCTCGCTACTGGTGAGCAGAGCCGACGTGGCACCGTCCGCCGGTCCGCAGGCTTGGCTAGGAAGGCCTTCCCGGCGTACGTCTGCGCCCATGCCTGATAAATCTCTACAATTAACGAGCGCAGAGCCACAAGGGAAACGGCCGCGAGGTCAGTCACCATGGGATAACGCACCTTGACCGCGGTGTAGAACACCGAATCAAGCCTGTTGTACATGCTGTGTTCCTGGTCTCCTCGGTCGCGTGGGGGTCCAGTCGGTGGCCTTGTTATCCCGCACCAAACGCTGTTCCCGAGCCAAAATCGGCTGCGGGTCAACGTTCGCGGGATAACTCAGCGAAGCGTGCTCTTGCTGGAAGGATTCCCGTAACGCCACAGCGGTACGCTGCGCTCGACGATGTCCACCAGCGCCCGCCGCCCATCCCGGTCGGCAGACGCGTCCGCGCCCGTCAGCCAGACGACGTGCGCGTTGTTGTGCTTCTCGACGATGAGACCAAGCACGTCGTACAGCCGAGCCTGGGGGTCGTCAAGGTCGAATGAAACGAGGTCCAGCCCAGCGGACTCATCGAACTCCGTACGCAGCTGAACCACCACATCGGAGAGGAGGCTCGCGTCGGTCGTACTGCTGAAATGGTGTTTCTTGTCGCCAAGGATGTCCTCGCGGATACCCTTGGCCCATGTCCGATGCAGCCACGCCCCTTGTAGACGTCTCTGTGAGATATAATATAACGGATTATATCGGAGTGGTCACTGAATAGTTTTCATACAAGTGTGTACTGATTATAAAGGTAAACGAATATAAGGTGTCTGTGACCTAGGGATCTGTCACCTAGTACTGCACGAGTACTGGTACAGCTAACGGGAGTCAGATAAGTTATGACCTACGGGTCACTGAATCCAGCACACCACCCTGTGACTGTACATAGTGCTGTTACAGGTGGCAGAGAGCGGAGCACAGACAAAGCAAATTGTTCCGAAACAACAAACAGCTAAGAGCTGGAAACTGCTAGAGGGAGGCCTGTGCTTTAGCCAGGGCGGTCCCTTCCTAAAACTGCTGCTAGGATACTGCTTGCAAGCTAAGTTCCTACAGCTCAATCTTGCAGATACTCAGCCACTTTGAAAGTGGTCTACAAAGTTGCAGAGTTCACCAGAGCTGAAGAAGTTGTCAGTGTCAAAGAAGTTCAACCAGAACCAGAGGCTCCCAGAAGTCATAATCCAGAACCAGAGTCCAGAGACCAGTGTCCAGAACCAGAAGCCAGAACCATAATCCAGAAGCCAAGACCAGAAACCGGAGGCAGGAAAAGATTCGTAGAGCAAATTCAGGAATTCAGAAAATTGAAAATCAGAATTCAAACCCGCCGAAACCTCAGAAGTAAATGAAATGCCGAAAGTAAAACAGTACGGCAAGGCAGACAGACCGTTGGCAGTCACCTTAGTGGGATGTACCGCTGCGGTGAACTCAGGCGCTCGATCGAGCACCACCGAACTCTGAACCGCTGACACACATGCAAGACACATGAGTGTGGGCAGGGCTAGAGATGCAAAGGAAAAGAATCTCGGCAACGTTGCCACACCGACACGTGACCGTGTAGCCGGTGGGGCCGAGTGAATCTCGTCTCCGGAAGAGGAATAACCGTCGGAGCCGTCGTCATCGTCGATCACGGAAAGCTCCCCCGGGTGAATCGGCTCCGGTGATCCGAGTCAATCGAGCACAACTTAAGGGCGGTGCCAGGGCATGTTGGCATTACCCGGTCCATAAAGGACACTCGCAGTGGCTCCTCGAAAGGAGACCCGAAAGCAGCGGGGTCCGATGCCGAAATAGGGTAAAGCCCCGTGTCGATCTCGTGATTGTCAGGTGGTGGCGCATCGCACACCACCTGCGGCACAGACAAAGTGCCGATGTGTAGCGGTGGTTGCTTACCAGTGTCGGTAGCACCACCGACCCGTGTAGCCGTAGCCGCAGACCGCAGGGACGCAAGGACGCCCCGCGCATCTGAGAGTACACTCTCCATGCCATCGCCCGAAGCACCATGAACCAAGCCCGCATAGTGGGCACGCAATCCCACGTCGTGCCGCACCGGATAGGTGAAGGGCTCAGGATCGTTACGCACCAGCGGCTGGTCGTGCTCGTGGCACAGGTCGGCGAATTCCTCGTCGTTCTCGTTGTCGAAGGCCGTCTGGAAGGCCGAAACCATCTCGTCTAGGTCCATGGCGGCATCCCGTAGGTCCACATCGCACGAACCACACACCTCAGGGCAACGTGCAGTGTCGTGAAAGTGCCCAGGGCAGAGGGGGCACTCCTGAACGAAGGCCGAGGATGCGGAGTGAAAAGAAATGCTCCTAGCACCCTGCGGCTTCATGCCTTGAGGCCAATTCCCGCCCTTCGGGAGCGGGGATGCCGCGAAGCGTTGCTTCCAACCCACGTGACGATTGCGTCCGTGAAACTTACCGTCGGTCCGACGGTTCCGTTCGTCACGCCACTTGGACGGCGGGAATCTCACACCACCGCCTCCATGCGGACGGTGAAAATCACTCCGTGGCGGCGGTGTGTCGGGTGCAACCTTGCGCTCGTCATGACGGAGGGAGGTGAGTAGGGTAGAGGCCTCACCAATGATACGAGCGAACTCCTCAAGGAAGTCCGAGATGTCACCCTGCCCGTCACCCGCGTAAGCCAATCCGAGAGGCGTGTGCGTCGGGATAGGCGCGGCCGTCTTGGGGCGGGTGGGAGGGCCATTAGGGTTCGCACACCACCAAACCTCTAGGACGTGTGTGTAAATCTCCTCAATGCCCACCTTAGCCAGCTCAGTGTCGAGGCGAAGTGGGGTAACCACCTCCTTGTAGAACTCGACGTCCAGTGCCGCCAGCAGCTGCCTCTTGGCGGCCTCGTCGTCCAGGGGGCCCGCTCCGCTAGCCGCGATGGCTTTTAGACACTCGTCAAATTGCGCGACCAAGGGTTCAGGGTCATCACACGAACCAAAAGAAATGCTCAAGAGCTCTTCGTGATGGCGGAGCGGCCGATGCCCAGGCGGCAGCAACCGCTTGGTCACCTCAAGGAGGGCACGCTTACCGTCGCGCGGAGAGATCCGAGACGAAGCGTCAACCCACCTTCGAGCTGGAGAGTGGGGCGTGGTCAAAGAGACCAACGCACGAAGTAAAATGTCGTTGAAGATCGGGTGAACCTCTTTGGTGACGTCCACGAGGTCAAAGATGTCCTCGTTGGCGGTGTCCTTGTTGACAAAAGAAGCCTCCAAGGCAGTCACCAAGGAGTCCCAAAGAAGTTGTCGATGAGGTTCACTTCCGGAAAATGAGGACGCCTTAGTACCTAAGGTGTCCTTCGCAACACGCTTCACAACGTCAATGTCCCAAGACGATTGCAAAACGGCATTGCTGCGTGTCCTGTCAGCAGCTACGAGCGCGACATTCGCTGACTGCGGGGTGCTCTTGTAGCGAGCACCCACGTTCCTAGCAAAAATTGAATCTAGGCGCATTCTAGCGCCCATGGCCGGTGTTCCAACTGAGGATGAAGTCATCAGAATAAATTCCTATAGGAGGGGGGTTGGGGAAAAGGCGAGTGTCAAATCGTAAGGCGGCGGGCGACCGTAATGCAGTTGCGGAGTGAGGAGAAGAAGGGGTCGAACGAAGTCAACGAAGTCGAATACGCGGCGGCCAAGGAGTTGTTGACAGGGGTGATCAAGCCCAGTCTAAAACAAAATCCAACGCGGACACTCGAAGAAGTTGCCGAAAATCCCAACTCGCAATCTCACCGCAACATAGCGCAAACCGCGCGCCCTAAAGTGGCCAATTCAACACCTCGCGAGGCCCCAACGCCCCGCCAAGCGGAAAAGCTTAGCCAATCATGGCAAAGTCAGCAGTGATAAAAGCGGGGTAATACCCCATAACCTGTGAGATATAATATAACGGATTATATCGGAGTGGTCACTGAATAGTTTTCATACAAGTGTGTACTGATTATAAAGGTAAACGAATATAAGGTGTCTGTGACCTAGGGATCTGTCACCTAGTACTGTACGAGTACTGGTACAGCTAACGGGAGTCAGATAAGTTATGACCTACGGGTCACTGAATCCAGCAGTCTCGTCCACCAGCTTGGACTGCTCCTCGCGCGCAACGTCGGCGTCGGTGTCGGAAGCATGGTCAGGGTTCGTAACAGTCGGCGAACTCGCTGTCGGCGTGTTGCGAACATGGCGTCAGTTGGCCTCAGCGAGGCGTCAATGTCTGAGTCCCTCGTGAGGGACCGGTTTGCTCGTGTGTGAACAGCTGAACAACCATAACTCGGAAAGCCTGAGGGAAGATGGTACGCCGGAGCGCGTTCGGGTAATGCCGTAGAAAAATTGTGACGTCACAGTCGCGGAAAGAGCGGTAGGGCGTAGAGCCATGCGAGCGAGGGGCACTGGAAGACGTCGTCGAGGTCGAAGGTGTTGCAGACACCAGCCCAAGAATCGGCAGCAAGCGAGATCAGGGCAAGCACAATACCGACCGTAAATGAAGATTGTGTCAACGAAGCCCGGTTCAGGTGGAATCCCCATAGCTGTGGCTCCAAGTCGCTTACCGTATACCGCTCATCTCAAAATTCCTGCGTGTACCCAAACGCGCCGTCGCGCGCCACCTCCCAAGCGGCTGTTTTAGCCAATCATGTCCAAATTAACTGTGGAAAATAGCGTGGAATGGGTCCACGACCTACTGAAATATCCCGCGGTTCTCGGATATCAAATCGCGGAACCGATATTGATAAACTCTCGAAGATAATACACCCTAAGCTAGATATAGCCGGAACGGTCTCGGAGTCGGAAGGGTTTCGGACCTAGCTATCTGTGACACTCGGTGTGTCACAGCACGAACTTACGGGTCAGTCATCAGCCCAGAGTTGGCAACCTAGATATCTGGCATAGGGGCCTGCACCGCGGGACTCCCGGTCAGGGCTGCCTACAGTATACAGATTTCAACACTTGATGTCATCTTGTCATGTGTAACCGTGTAACGAGCGGAGCGCGGCGCGACGCGCGAGGTGCCGTGTCACATAACTTGGGTTATGTGACATGGCGTGGGAATGGAGGCACCGCTTATCACGTGAGTGGTATAAGGTCTCGAACCCTGTGAGTGTTCGCGGCTCCGCAGTTTGATATGTTTCGAGGGAGGGCGTTATTCCCGCCCGCTCCTACCTTGCTCAAATTTGTTTCTTTCGGTGACGCCTTTTGATTTGAAGCTCCTTGCTTTTTTTGTTTTACTGACGCATCACTCATTCACTATCTCTGCTGGCATGCGGCGGTGCCCGAGTCGTTGGTTAATTTTCCACACGAGGCTTGTGCACACTGCAAGTTGACTGGCAGGTGCAGTGCGGTGTCATGACTGCCCTTCCGAGATCCTGTACGGGCTCACGACAAGATGTGATTGTTGGGTAGCTAGGGTAGATATGGGGGGCGGGGTTGTAGCTAGCGCATGTGTGCCACATCGCATCACACTCCGTTTCTCTCTACAACATCGAATCGTATGTCCGAGGATGCGCAGTATCCGTGTGAGTATCGTCGTATCGGCGGCAGGTCCAATTGTTTGCTGAAATCGATACCGATGTAAGAGTATGCAATATCGATACGTGCGGTATCCAATACGAGTATCCAAGATGAGTATCCAATATGAGCATGCATGAATGACCGAAAAGCGAAATTGAAGGCGGTGGGGATTAACCCCCCCTCCCTTCGAGACGATCTAGTTCGGTAGTTATTATATAGGGACGAATAGATGCACCTTCGGTGCGAAGAAAGGGCAAACCGGGTATCATAATTTAGAAAAGGGACAGGGTACGGGCGCTGGGAACTTGTCCAACTTTTCCGATGACACATGATGACTGCATGTCACGGCTGCGTCTATCGCGTGAGAGACAACGACACAATGACCGCAATGAACGTCGCCGGCAGCAGACGGTGAACACATCGACATCGCGGACACCATTGCCGCTGCCGATGCCGTTGCGTGACTGCTCACTCGTTACAGTACTCGTTCTTCGTTGACCCATCCCAATCCGCAATTGCATCGTAAAATTCTTCAGCAACAGCAACAGTACGCAATTTCTTCAACGTTCCTCCGCCTCATGGGGCGAACGGTGTTGTGACTGCTGCAGTGATACACGCAGGGATTTCCAAAGTGCTCGGCATCTTTTATTTTTCAGTTCGCTTATCATAATGTGTAAACTTACGATACTATGTGTGCGCAGGTCATGTCGCAGGTATCCGATTGCGAGGAGGGACGCGCGCTCTTGAGATGTGGAAGTCGAGGTTGGCGTATGCCAACCTTGCTTGGGATGAAACCCAACCTTATCGAACGTATCGTATTAAGATAATCATATAATACGTTTGCATCCTTGCTTCCTTGGCATCTATGCAAAGTATGAGGAGCATTGAGTGAGCATAAGTCTTAGGCTGTTTTGGTTCTTGGTTCATGGCGCATTCGCGACCTCTTGGGGTGTGGAAGTCGAGGTTGGTTCAAACCAACCTTGCTTGGGATGAAACCCAACCACATCGGATTATCTTATCGAACCTATCTTAGTTAAGTAATATATATTACAAGTTTGAAGGTCTTTCGTGAACGTTAAGGCGATGGCTGATTTTGTTTTTTGGGGTCGCCATACAGTAATCACTCACTTTTAAGAAAACCCGACGTTAAGAAAGCAGCCAGCGTTTGGGGGGGGTGGGGGGGTACCCAACTCGATGAGTACGGCTGGCTGGCTTTTTCGGCTAAGAAAATTCCCGAAATAAGCAACCTTTGTGCTGGCGCCGCAGGCGATTTTCCTGAAATTATCGCCGTTTTAACCCCTTAGCTGCCAGCTGATGGACATGTCCATCAAACACTCAAAACTGATTTTCTCGGCGACAAATAACTCAAATTCACGTTTGAAGACAGTTTTGAAAAGCTCTTATCGAGCCGCATGCAGCCATGCACTTGGGAGCAGCCATGTTGCGACGATGCTTTAAATATTTCCACAGACGCACTCTATTTTAGCTTGACCATAATGAGTCACATCTAGGGCACATGTGTCATAGTGTTACAGACCCCTAATAATATAAGTAGCCCTAACCGCATGTTGAGCACTTGGTAAGATTATACCTGGAGGTATAGGGTCAATATTAGGGCTTACATTGTTAACGATGTGCACATCCATCAACATTTTTCAGATGACAATCACGTCATCGATATCAAGTGTCATGTATTTCTAACGTTTGCATGTGATTCGCCTTGAGAAGACCTTTCCGACACTATTTTCAAAAGTTGAGGCAGGACCCTTATGCCAAAGTTATTGTAAATAAACCAAAATTTTCACAACCCCGAAATTCCTCCGGCAGCTAAGGGGTTAAGGGTTTATCCATGCAAATTTAAGAAAATAGTTGGCTAATTGAAAGAAAATGGCTTACTATTCTTCGAGTTCTCTTATGACGCTGACGCGGCGGGGGGGGGTATACCCAACTCGATGAGTACGGCTTGCTGGCCCAAAATCCCTGTTTTCTTAAATATGGGCGATTACTGTACATCATGGAAAACAAAATCAGCCTACGAACTTGTCCTAACCGTTTGAGGCTCAAACCTTACGGGTTCATTGAGAAAAATGTACCGATGAGATAAGTTCGATGTGGTTGGGTTTCATCCCAAGCAAGGTTGGTTTAGACCAACCTCGACTTCCACACCCCAAGAGGTCACGAATGCGCCATGAATCCAAAACCAAAACAGCCTAAGACTTATGCTCACTCAATGCTCCTCATACTTTGCATAGATGCCAAGGATGCAAACGTGAAATATATACGATAAGTTCGATATGGTTGGGTTTCTCATGAGAAACCCGAAATAAACTAGCCAAATGAGGGGGGGAAAGAAGGCGGTACGACAGCTGCCACAGAGTGGCAGGCAGCTGAAGGACAAGGCTTGCGGATAATATTACCAAGTAAGGGCTGGCGGCTTGCGCCGCCAAGTTATTACGAAGGGAAGATTGTCTGTGAGGGGCGCGTGTCGCAATGTCATCATCATAACGTGTGACACTGCGACCGCAACTACGATGCTTCGGGTTGAGTGACACAAGGAGTCACCTACTACTAGATACTACTATAGGGTACCTAATATTGTACTCTACGTGACACTACCTGACTACGAAGTGGTCACTAAAGATGAAGCACTACCCATTCAATGGAAGGGTACACTACGGTATGCATGCTAGAAAATACGTCTAGGGCACTGCCGATTTACGTACAAAAAGCACACTCAGCAAATTACCTCTAAGGCACTACCAAGTAAAGTGCTTCTAAGCACTACCTACGAAAGGGATCGCGACGTGTGATCGTAGAATGTTGAAAATGTTGATTGTCGTTCTTAAAGATAATTTCAGGTCCCTCGAAGATCATCACACGCCATGGGGACGTGGAGAAGGGTCAAAACTGAAAACTGGCCTTGGCAGATCGCGCGAAGTTATATGGCTGCAAAATGTCGACGATGCCCACACAAAACACGTCGAATTTTCTTGAAAATGATGCCGTTGAGGAACAGCTTTTGAGAGTTAGGCTGTTCAGATTGGTGTCGAGGAATCCCAACTTCCAGAGGGGTAGAGAGGAGAGAAGGGTCGACGAACGCGATGAGGCTGTAAATCTGGCCAGAAAATCTGCCAAATGGCTGATTAGTAAAGATTGACGTAAAGGTCAAAGTTCTTGAAGTAAAGATGCCCGGTCGACGGGTTGCTACTTCCCAGAAGTCCATTGTCCAACATAAAAATACGGCTGCCTCTAAAAACCTCGAAGGTGGCAAAATCGACAGTCGATGGCGAATTGGGTTGGCACTACCAATTTTCAGGATCTGAAGTAGGGGGGCGATCAGAAAACAGGCAGAGAGCGGACAACGCGGCTGGATTCAGCGCGAACTCGGAGTTGATGCTGCGTGAGAAGCCAGGGATGCGGCTGAAATTTGAGTGCCAAAAGTGGGGTCACAACTCCCACTTAAGGCTAAGAAATTCCGGGGACACCAAATCCCGAAATAATTGTGACTACTGGGGTCACCACTCCCCAGAAGTCGCTGTAGGAGGTTGCAACGGCCGAAAAGGGCAAGAGGACGCGTGGAGCCATGCCGGCTGTAAGATGAAGCTAGAAAAAGGGGAAGATCTCAAGATTTCGCGAATCAGAATCCGAAAAATACAGGGGAAGCGTAAGCGAGGCCCATAACCTCATGAGAATAAACCCGAAATAAACTAGCCAAATGAGGGGGGGAAAGAAGGCGGTACGACAGCTGCCACAGAGTGGCAGGCAGCTGAAGGACAAGGCTTGCGGATAATATTACCAAGTATCGCCAAGTTATTACGAAGGGAAGATTGTCTGTGAGGGGCGCGTGTCGCAATGTCATCATCATAACGTGTGACACTGCGACCGCAACTACGATGCTTCGGGTTGAGTGACACAAGGAGTCACCTACTACTAGATACTACTATAGGGTACCTAATATTGTACTCTACGTGAGTTTCATCCCAAGCAAGGTTGGCATTCGCCAACCTCGACTTCCACATCTCAAGAGCGCGCGCCCCGCCTCCTCGCCGTCGGATACCTGCAACATGACCTGCGCACACATAGTATCGTAAGTTTACACATTATGATAAGCGAACTGAAAAATAAAAGTAGCCGAGCACTTTGGAAATCCCTGCGTGTATCACAACAGTTACTGTACAACACCGTTCGCCCCATGAGGCGGAGGAACGTTGAAGAAATTGCGTAACTGTAGCTGAAGAATTTTACGATGCAATTGCGGATTGGGATGGGTCAACGAAGAACGAGTAACAAACCGTAACGAGTAAGCAGTCACGCAACGGCATCGGCAACGGCAATGGTGTCCGCGATGTCGATGTGACATGTCTTCACCGTCTGCTGCCGGCGACGCGACGTTCATTGCGGTCACTGTGTCGTTGTCTCTCACGCGATAGACGTAGACGCAGCCGTGACGACATGCAGTCATCATGTGTCATCGGAAAAGTTGGACAAGTTCCCATCGCCCGTGACACCCTCGCCTGTCCCTTTAGAAAATTAGAATCGTGATAGTCAATTGCATAAATGGATCAATGGGTGGTATATATTGAATAATGTAAGAAATATTGAAAAATGAATAATGAATATCGATATGGAATATCTTATATCCACGATCGATTCAGGATTTTCACGAAGAGTGTGATATATATATAGTTGAGGTATATATTCACAGCTCGGGAAACAGTCAGGAACTGGTGAAACGGCTAAGACAATTTGATAACACAATTACTCAGGGTTTTGTGTGTGTCGGATTGTCTGTCGGAGAGCACGTGACAGACTGCAAGTGACACTCGCAGTGAGGGGTGACACAGAAAGGGGGTTGATTGACAGTGACACAAAGTCACCCCCTTCATGACACCACCTCACCCCGAAGGTGTGAGGTCACAGGCAGGATGCGGCAATTCACCCTAGGTCCTAGCTAGTACACAAATGTTACTCGGCCCATTGGGACCTTTTTCAGTCCATCTAGTGGCGGATCCCCGCGTGGGCGATGGCTAAGCAACAACTGCATGTCTAGGCTTGCTAGGTCATAACACAAAACTGCCGATGTCTGTTCTAATTCTTGGTGGCGGTGGCGCCCTCGATGGTGGAGGGTGTCGAGTGCCACCAAGGTGACGGTCAACCAATCCCTGTACGTGTCGCGATTATGAACAGCGCCGTGTCGTGGCGGGTGTCAGGGTGGCCAGGCTGTTGAGGTTCCAGGTGTGAGGGTTGGTGGAGTTAGGGCGCGCGGGCAGGGTGTGTGGGGAGGGTTGGTGGAGTTAGGGCGCGCGGGCTGTTACGGGGGGAAAATTTTGTATATATATGGAAAGTGAAAGGTTCAGGAAGCAGGGCAAAATTGTGAAAAAGGCCCCCTTCTGGGAGTGTCAAAAGTGCACGGGACTGGTGAGCATCCCCAAAGGTCTTGACAGGCAACCTGACGAAAAGGTGCCGGGTCAGAGCGGAGTCCTGAAGGGGAAGGCGAAAAGGGGCAACTCCAGCTCGAGAACCACGCAACGACGGCCAAACGGGCTGCTGGGCCCGACTCCAAAAGGGATACCAAGGTCCAGCAGTCAGCAGATACCAAATTCACAACTCGCTCGGGCTGGCTGAAAAGGCTGAATTGAGCCCACGCGTTGGGCCAACCAGCCCGAGTGGGGATGCCCAAAGAAGGTGGCGGCAGTCGGCGCTGAATTCACGGGGTCGGCTCAGGCCACAACAGCGAAAGAACACAGTCGGGTAAAGTTTCGGAATTCGTGGTGTCCAAGCAGCGAAGGAGTGTGGTGAATCCACTCTGCGTTCATACAGCCGGAGCGCGCGTGAATGCACGCTTGAAAACGGTCGCAGCGGGGTCCGAGCAGAGGAGCCGTTGACTCTCAGGAGTTTGAAAAGTCGTCAGGAGTGTTGAGCGGTGACGTCGTCTGAAGCGGCCGAGCTTAGCCGAGCGTGCTGAATTTCCAAGTTTGTGCTGAATTCGAGTTTTTGAAACGGAGAGCCGCTGGCCGTCTCGGCGTCGCCGTGCACCTTCTCAACACTCCTAGGGTGGGAATTCACAGGAGTGCGAACTATCGCGCCTCACCTGAGAATTCCCTAAGGAACTTGGTAAAGAAAAGTAGTCGTAAACGACGAAGACGACGTCTTCGTACGAACACGTAGAAGGCAGCAGCAGCGGCGTTAGTGAGTGAAGCTAAAGCTGAGCTGCGGCACGCACACATACCGCAAACGCACGCACACAAGCATGAATTCAGGGTACACTTTTCGCGCGCCTGTTTATTGTCGTGCGGCGAATTCAGAGGTGCTCCAGACTCCTTAGGTGCATATCGGGTCCCTGCACGACTGTCCGTTCCTTGCAAGAAAACACGAAAAGCGTTCACTTAGCACACGGCGTCTCGGGCTTACCTCAACTGCGCGGAGCTGTGGCCTTTAGCGCTGCGGATTCGCCTTCCGTTATGCGAGTGTGGATCTACGCCTAACCGGTGTGGTCGCGCGAGAGGGGTTGCGGGTTCGGGGGTACTGAATTCAGGCTATGCGCTACGTGAGGAGCGCGTATCAGACGAACTGTCCCTGGCTGATTCAAACAGGCGCTTAGTGCGTGGGAATTTGCAGAGTCGCTGTAAATTCAGCGAGGAAATATAAATATTCGATACAAATTTACGCAAGGCCAAGATGATTTTGAAAGGTTCAGTGTTATCTGCAGAATGTTTTGAAATCGTTTCTATTCTCTTTTAAAGCTCTTTTCCTACAGCTGCAGGTGGGCGTTTTGTGTCTTCTCGGTTCGCGATGTTTCGCCTTCTCCAATCAGCGATCTGCTTCCTCATTTGAACTGTCGCCAAATGCTACATCCCGTTGGTGACTCTTGAGATACCATATTCTGATGATGGCTGCTGTTGTGACGTGGTGTCACATGTGGTGCGTCCATGTCGAGTCGCCGTGAACGTCTGCGCTTGGGGCGCGGTGCGGTGCTTCGCGTCTGTACCCGTCGGTGTTGCAGGTGCCCGCGGTGATCCGGTGCGGCGAGTAGGAGATCTCGTCCACGTGGCGCGGATGAGGCGCTGTGGTGCCTGTGATGTTCCTTGATCTTCACGAGGCCGTAGATGGGTTCAGCCAGGCCCGGCGGGAGCCGCGCCACGCCCGGCGGACTGTTGCCCCGGTTGTGCGAGCAGGGGCAGTTCAGAGAGAACGCATTTTGTAGAACAGGAAATGGGCCAGGGCGAATGTAGCTCGAGTTTGGCGTTGGTGTCGTACGTGGTGACGTGGCTGTCGTGCTGCTGAATAACTGACTGGGGTGTTTTGGGTAGATGTAACGGCTGATACGCCATGGGTGGCGCCCGTGGCTGCTGTGCGATGGTGCTGTTGTCGGGATGCGTCGTACTGTACCGCGTTGGCGTGTTTTGGGTATAACTGAGATGCGTGACAAGCGTCATCATGCAAATAACTGATTATGAGGAAGGGGTAGTCTGGGGGCGCCGTACTGACCGCGGGTTTCACGGAGTTTCGACTCGCGAAAGGGGATGTGACTGTGAGGTTTACTCCTGTAAGGGTGGCAGTCAGGAAGGCTCGCCCTTGGACGTAGGTGCTGGCATCTGCTTTCCTGGTGGTTTGCTGAAGCAAGATTTACATCGGGCTGACGTGGATTGCTGGTGGTATCTGAGCGTGAAATTGGGG
>LGRX02001133.1:0-45146 GCA_001247695.2 Cymbomonas tetramitiformis | reverse complement strand
AGTGCAGGCTCTTAGGAGCATTTTGGTATATGGATGGGTGGAAGGGGCTTCGTGAGCACCCGGGAGGGTCCATTTGGGCTATGGGGGGTAGGGTTAGGGGCATTGGCATCCAGCGTATCATCAGCTGTCATACAGGAGAGGGTCTGGTGAGGGAGGCAAGGAGCTTGTCAGATGATGCATTGCACAGCCTTGTAGTGCAGGCTCTTAGGAGCATTTTGGTATAAGGATGGGTGGAGGGGGCTTCGTGAGCACCCGGGAGGGTCCATTTGGGCTATGGGGGGTAGGGTTAGGGGCATTGGCATCCAGCGTATCATCAGCTGTCATACAGGATAGGGTCTGGTGAGGGAGGCAAGGAGCTTGTCAGATGATGCATTGCACAGCCTTGTAGTGCAGGCTCTTAGGAGCATTTTGGTATATGGATGGGTGGAAGGGGCTTCGTGAGCACCCGGGAGGGTCCATTTGGGCTATTGGGGGTAGGGTTAGGGGCATTGGCATCCAGCGTATCATCAGCTGTCATACAGGATAGGGTCTGGTGAGGGAGGCAAGGAGCTTGTCAGATGATGCATTGCACAGCCTTCTAGTGCAGGCTCTTAGGAGCATTTTGGTATAAGGATGGGTGGAGGGGGCTTCGTGAGCACCCGGGAGGGTCCATTTGGGCTATGGGGGGTAGGGTTAGGGGCATTGGCATCCAGTGTATCATCAGCTGTCATACAGGATAGGGTCTGGTGAGGGAGGCAAGGAGCTTGTCAGATGATGCATTGCACAGCCTTGTAGTGCAGGCTCTTAGGAGCATTTTGGTATAAGGATGGGTGGAGGGGGCTTCGTGTGCACCCGGGAGGGTCCATTTGGGCTATGGGGGGTAGGGTTAGGGGCATTGGCATCCAGCGTATCATCAGCTGTCATACAGGATAGGGTCTGGTGAGGGAGGCAAGGAGCTTGTCAGATGATGCATTGCACAGCCTTGTAGTGCAGGCTCTTAGGAGCATTTTGGTATATGGATGGGTGGAGGGGGCTTCGTGAGCACCCGGGAGGGTCCATTTGGGCTATGGGGGGTAGGGTTAGGGGCATTGGCATCCAGCGTATCATCAGCTGTCATACAGGATAGGGTCTGGTGAGGGAGGCAAGGAGCTTGTCAGATGATGCATTGCACAGCCTTGTAGTGCAGGCTCTTAGGAGCATTTTGGTATAAGGATGGGTGGAGGGGGCTTCGTGAGCACCCGGGAGGGTCCGTTTGGGCTAAGGGGGTAGGGTTAGGGGCATTGGTATCCAGCGTATCATCAGCTGTCATACAGGATAGGGTATGGTGAGTGAGGCAAGGAGCTTGTCAGATGATGCATTGCACAGCCTTCTAGTGCAGGCTCTTAGGAGCATTTTGGTATAAGGATGGGTGGAAGGGGCTTCGTGAGCACCCGGGAGGGTCCGTTTGGGCTAAGGGGGGTAGGGTTAGGGGCATTGGCATCCAGTGTATCATCAGCTGTCATACAGGATAGGGTCTGGTGAGGGAGGCAAGGAGATTTGCCCATGATGCATTGCACAGCCTTGTAGTGCAGGCTCTTAGGAGCATCTTGGTACAAGGATGGGTGGAGGGGGCTTCGTGAGCACCCGGGAGAGTCCATTTGGGCTAGCGGGGGTAGGTTTAGGGGCATTGGTATCCAGGGTATCATCAGCTGTCATACAGGATAGGGTATGGTGAGGGAGGCAAGGAGATTGGCCCATGATGCATTGCACAGCCTTGTAGTGCAGATATGGTGCGGGATCGGCGGGCGCACCACCTTAGGCCAACCGCTTAAGGGCACAAGCTGACGAGGAGGTGATGGGAAGAAAAGACGGGGTTGAAGGAGGAGAGGTAAACATGCCACCCCGCCCCCCCCCTCTAGGTCTGGTTGCATGTTGGGCGTTTGCTATGCGTGGATGGAGCTAGTTTTATATTCAAATTTGTGTGGGATTGGTTGGGGGATTGCCTTGGATGCTATAGTATATCAGGGACCTCCCAACGAAAAATATCGCGGAAGATCTCCTGGCCCGATCCAAATTCGCGCAAGAGTTGTTGCAAACCACTCTTCTTCCAGAAGGGTTAGAGTATCGCATTGGTGAGGGAGGGTATCGGTTCATCGAGGTTCAGGGGAATGTTGACAGCTCGACGTGGCCAGAGGTAGTGTGGTCGATTCCGATAGTTCAGCGTGGAGGTGGTCAGACCCCGGTCATGTATGCCACCATTCACTCACCGGCGGCGGGTGTGGCAATGGTTCTCGGTGATACCCACATTCTAGGGAAATGTCATCGAGGATTCAGCCACAAGCCCAATGGATGTTGGATTGGGGTGAACGATGTGTCGGGTTGGCAGTACAACGGTGACCCGCATTGCCCCATTCAATCCAAGAAACTGGATAACGGGGTGATGCAAATTTCGGCGCACGACACGTGTGGGATTACGATGTCCTATGTTACCTTCACATTGTTTGAAGGTGATGCATACTTCATACCGAGTGGGGCGGTACACAATTTCACTGTGTTCACAAAGCACGCTATTGAAAAAGCGCTACACAACACATCCGCCCCGGAGACTATCGCGCCTTCGAGCTTCCCTTTACGGGACATTATGGTCACCCCTGCGTCCGGGGGAGGCCGTGACACCTTGTCTACTCCCGAGACCTTGGGGGACATATTAAAAAGCTCCCGTCGTTATGCAGAGAGAGTGCTGGTGCACTGCATTCAACACAAGGACAGTTTGGTATCGGACGTGTTCTCACACACTTTTTTGGCACACTACTTACCCAGTAAGAAGGGTGAGTCCGGAGATGTAGAGTTTGGTGAGTTTGGTGGAAATGGGTTGCCCTTGGAAGATCTCCATGAGTGTGACACGTGGCACACTCAGATTCTCATTAAGAATCCTAGCTCAAAGGGTCACTCTAGCCCGCAAGTCGAGGAAGTGTCCCCCACTTACCTCAAACCTCAACAACACACAGCGCAGGCGGTGGGAACGCCTGATCATTTTGATAGCCACCAAGGCCCAATGCGGCACGTGTGTGCAAAAGGTCATGCGCACGAAACCAATTTGGTTGGTGCTGCCGGTGTTGTCTTGCCGAGTTATGCACAGTCTGGCAAGGTGGTTAGTGCCGCGTTTCATCTGCACTTCCCCATCAACGTTCCTAGCGGTAGTAGTAATGCTCCATGTCGCTGTGGCGGCGTCCCTATTGCGGTCACGGATGAATGTGAAGAGGTATGTCAATTGGCTATATGATGGGCCCGTCTACCTACTTCCCATTCCTATAACTTCTCCCAAATTCCTGAATGCTTATCAAAGGTCCTGATTTGTAATCGAAGGTCCTGAATGCTTATCGGAGGTCCTGAATGGTAGTCGGAGGTCCTGAATTGTAATCGGAGGTCGTGAATGTTTATCGAAGGTCCTGAATGGTAATCGGAGGTCCTGAATGCTTATCGGAGGTCCTGAATGCTTATCGAAGGTCCTCAATTGTAATCGGAGGTCCTGAATGCTTATCGAAGGTCCTCAATTGTAATCGGAGGTCCTGAATTGTAATCGGAGGTCCTGAATGCTACTCGGAGGAGGTCCTCAATGCTTATGGGAGGTCCTGAATTGTAATCGGAGGTCCTGAATTGTAATCGGAGGTCTTGAATGCTTATCGAAGGTCCTTAATGCTTATCGGAGGTCCTGAATGCGTATTGGAGGTCCCGGATTGTAATCGGAGGTCCTGAATACTAATCGGAGGTCCTGAATGCTAATCGGAGGTGCTGAATGCTTATCGGAGGTCCTGATTGGTAATTGGAGGTCCTGCATGGTAAACTTAGGTCCTGAATTGTAATCGGAGGTCCTGAATCAACCTGGGTTCCACTCTTGATTCGATTTCTTCCAGCTATCACCACCTGATCCCCAGGTGCATTGGCAGGCCACGGGCCAGGCGGCTGCCGCACCCCCTGAGGCGGCGGAGGCCAGGGTCGCATATGTTCCCGCACATCTCAGCGACAGTCAAGCAGAGGTTTCACCCATTCCGACTCCCTTATGTAGAAACGCTGTCCTATAGATAGCTTGGTAGATTGAATGCCGTGCAGTTTTCGTAAGGGTGCTGATTTATTCATATTTCTTGCAGGTATGCCATTGGACCCAGGAGATCGTAGACACCACGTGTTACGCTGTCGGCGAGTTTCCTTTGAAGACGGGGATGGCGGTCGCCGTGCAAAACGGCGACGCATGGTACCCAGGATACGTGCGTGCATTCCACCGTTTCATAAACCATGTATGTGGTTGGGGCGGTCGTTCACCGGGTGTGGGAGGGCGCATATAGGCCTGTGACCAGCGGGATTCTAGATTGGGGGAACATTCTGAACAAAGTTTCATTCCGTGGAACTAGGAGCATGAGTTTGGTATGTGTGTCTTGGCCAGGTCGTAGACATCAAAACACCTTCTGCCGACCCTGCGCACCATGCGTGCTACATTTACTTCCAAAATGGGGAGGTGGAAGAGGTAACCGATACGACCTACGGCATCCGTGTCCAAAACTTGCCAGCGGTCTGGTCCAATGTTTCGACAGCTAGACTGGTGACCGAGGATAGGGTTGAAGAGGTATGCTCCATTCCCTTAAAGCAAATTCCCCGTACTTACACCATGACTAAACTCCTTCTTCGAGTTTTAAAACACTAGGGATGTTGTTGGCTTAGCAGGCTGATAAGAAGAAGGCAGGCCGGAAAGTTACATTTTCCATACCAGAGGAGGCGCCGCCAGCAAAGCGGTGCAAGGAGGATTCAGCAGGGGTGACCGCCTCCATGCCTGGGATCCCTCTTGACCCCCCTCAGGATTCCTCTGGACCCCATTGGGTCCCTCCGAGCCCCCTCCGGGTCCCTCTGAACCCCCTTTGGGTCCCTCTACCCCCCCGGTCCCTCCGAGACCCCTCTAGACCCGTTTGATGTGGGTCCCACTATGCCTCCCCCGCCCATGCGCCCTTGTTTGTCCCTCGAGGCAGGTGGAACTAAAATGGTGTGCATTCCTTGGGGTTGGGGTAGATTCCTTCTTTGCGGGATGCATTAGTCCATTCTTTCGATCAATGGATTAAGAGCGATGGGAAAAAAGGCTGCCCGCCACCTTACCACTTTAACCATGAGGTGACCCCCCCACCCCACCCCCCCCCTTGATGCTTTCCCGACCCGGAATCAAGGTAGATCTTTGGGAATCTATCTAGTCAATGAATGTCCTTCCCCCTGAGTACGTTGGTACATGGTGTACGCAGACTAAGCAGTACATCAAGGTAATCAATGTACGGGGCGATAACAAGATCAAAATCAAGTGGAGTGAGGAAGCAACATGCCACTTTACCGAACATAAAGGCAGCCCCCCCTCCCCCCTACGCCTCGTTTGACATGTGTCTCCTTGCCAGTCCCTCCTTATGTGTGCCTCCAATTGTCGGGTTGTCCGTCAAAATCTGCAGATGACTTACAACAAAGGATGGTGCTTGCAGAGACCATCGTCACCGTGCCAACCTTCGTCTCCTTGCCGGTGTGTGCTGGAGGTTCTGCTTGCCACCGTCCCCCCACCTGGCATAAAGCCGCGGTGGCAGCTGGGATAGCGTGCTACCACGTGCAGGGGCACGCAAGAGGACAAGCCGATCCTGCTAAGGTGGAGACGGCCATAGCAAAATGGTGTTAGTCACTTCGGAGGTAATCCCCCTCGCAACTAGGACCGCATCCGCACTTGCAAGTAGGTCCTACTTACATCCATGACCTGAATAATTGTAGAACGGCATGTTGTCTGAGCACCAAAGAAGAAAATTGGTGGCCTTAGCAAGTCCGGCCTTCGGATTGTCACTCCGGCTTTCCAAAAGGTCATCGCTGGCCACCTCCTCCAACGGCAATTTCGTGCCATCCGCAAATTCTCCACTGACGTTGTAGTTCAAGAAATGCTATGGAGATTCAACAACCAAACCCCCCAATAGGCTTACATCCAGGTAGAGGTAGGTGGATATAAATCCAAGACCTGAAACGTAGCGCTAAGATTTTACACGTAGGTCAGAATATACCCAAAAATACATAGATACTAGACCTTAAACGTAGGTCCCCGAAAATAATAGTAAACCCATAACCGTGAGCATAGGTCATAGACCATAATCGTAGGTCCTACACACTCAACGTAGGTCCTAAACCTAAAAGAGAGGTCCAACGCCTGACACGAGCCTTAGACACGTAGGTCCTAGACGGTGAAAGTCAGTTCCAGACCTTATACCGAGGTCCTGCACCTAAAACATAGGTCCTAGACAACGGATATAAGCCCTAGACATTAAACGTAGGTCCTAGATACTACACGTCAGTCCAACCCATACTTTGCACTTGAGCATATAGGCAACAATATTTTACCTTGAACTTATTGCTGGTGGTTTGTGTTTGTTTCAACGAGTTTTCTCGTTTCGACTTTAATTGCTTTGAAACCACTTCATTCAAATCGACACTGCAAAGCACACATACTGAACGGCATGAGCTCGGCAAGCAAAAGCCAGCCCACCATCATCCCAATGCATGTGAGAAGCAAATCAAGACCAGGGCGGGGCCGTGACAAGATACCACAAACACATACATATTCCCAACCCAAATGCAAAGCAGCATGGAAAGATGATACGATGTGACCGATCGTCGCCAAACAATTGTTGGTCTCTGGGTTACGGAGTAAGCGGACCCTGCTGGCAAAGCACACATACGCACACGAACCGATAGGCCAACAATTAATGTGAGGATCTCCCTTCCGACATAAACGGTTTTGAATATGTCTCCAAGGACCTGACATGTTTAGTTACTATGCTACTATGAACCCATGCACCGCGTGTAGCAATGTGTGTTCAAGCACTCAATCCTAGTGCGCCTTTACAACGAATGTTATACTCCCATTCCAGATGTAACACCCCAACGCAATAAACAAGTTATTAAAAGGGTTGCGCTCCCAATAGTCCCAATAGTCCAGATACTAGGTCTTTTGACCCAAGGTGGGTCCAAGGGCTTGGTGGTAGGTCCATGGACTCAGGGTGGGTCCAAAAGTCCATCCTTCCGGGAATGCTCGGTAACTGCAACGCAATGGTGCTTCAGTGCACTCACAAAGACCACCTAACTAGAGCATTTAAAGACGGGGGGATAGGTGGTAGGTCCATGGACCTAGGGTGGGTACAAGGGCTTGGTGGTAGGTCCATGGACTCAGGGTGGGTCCAAAAGTCGATGCTTCCGGCAATGCTCAGTAACTGCAACGCAATGGTGCTTCAGTGCACTCACAAAGACCACCTAACTAGAGCATTTAAAGACGGGGGGGTAGGTGGTAGGTCCATGGACCCAGGGTGGGTACAAGGGCTTGGTGTTAGGTCCATGGACCCAGGGTGGGTCCAAAAGTCGATGCTTCCGGCAATGCTCAGTAATTGCAACGCAATGGTGCTTCAGTGCACTCACAAGACCACCTTACTACAGCATTTAAAGACGGGGTGGTAGGTGGTGGGTCCATGGACCCAGGGTGGGTACAAGGGCTTGGTGGTAGGTCCATGGACCCAGGGTGGGTCCCAGGGCTTGGTGGTAGGTCCATGGACCCAGGGTGGGTACCATAGTCGATCCTTCCTGTAAGCTCATTAGTTGCAAGGCCTCACAAAAAAGGTTACACTCGTTCCTAATCAAATAAAATAGACAAACAAGGGTCTTTTCTTGTGCGCACATATCAATCCCGCGCGGCTTGCGTCGCTTTGATCCGGAATTAGAAACCCTTTTCCTTTTGGTTGGTGTATCCGCATCAACCTCTTCTTGTTCTTCATCCTCCAGCTCTCCTTCCCCCTCCTCTACACCTTCTTCCTCATTTTCATCAAACTCTTCCTCCTCATCCACCTCTTCACCCTCCTCATCCTCCTCTCCAGTGCCTGAGTCCTTGTCCGGAACGCTGAAACCAGGTAACGATTATTAACGTTTTACAGCCCCTTTAAAAGAAACAAAGTCGGCAACTAATTGGGAAATACAAAGTCGGAAAGCTACCTGGCCTCCAAGTCTTCCTGCTCCTCTTCATGACTCCTCAACTCGCATGCCAAACAAAAATAATCCTCTTGCGCTTTCAAAGCCACTCCCTTTGAAAACCCAGGGTTACCACAAGTAGCGTGCATTGCTTGATCACAGCCGTCGCAAAAGTAGATCTGATTATTTGCACGTTCTTTCTTCCCACATACATTGCAAGCGCACGCGGGATCTTCCATGTCCTTAACCGTCCAGATACGCGGACCGTCCCCTCCAAACAAGGTGCTCAACGTCATAATTGTACCACAAAACAGTTGGTGTTTTCTAGTTTCTAGCTTTTTGGTTTACCAATTCACGCTTAATATATCCGCATCCAACACAATTTATACTCAAAATGTGTAAAACCTAGATAAAACCTAGATAGACAACGGTCGCAAACAAACAAGTCTTACTTTACTTATCGTAGATAACAAGGTTCAAGTACCGCACAGTAGGTGGGGTACTACGGTCTACTGTACTATCATTGTGCCATGATGTGACACACCGTCCCACATGACGTCTTCAGAGTGTCTTTGAATTTCTTGGAGTTGTCTTTGATTCTGATATGACACCACTGTTAAAGGTGTCATGCTGTCTTCGCCCTGTCTTCGAAGGCCTTATATATATATATATCCCACCTGATACACTTTGGCACTATAGCCGTACATAAGAGTGGGAAGGACAAGTGCATCGCTGTAAGACTGGTTGATATAGTCCCAGTGCTGAAGGCAGAATTTGGCACCTGAATAACAGCTGATAACTGTTGGTGACCATCATGCAAGACCTTCCAAGCGTAACTCCTTTGATCCTGAGATGCAAGTGAATTGTTCATAATATGTTGACATCACATAAAAGCATTCTGATAAAAACCCTATATATTCATATGAGCTGTCATCACTACAATAACATGGGTTTTTGATTCGTCGAAATAAGTATAACTCCGATGAATTCATTAGTACAGAATAAGCTGTTGAGATTATTCCTCCGGCTGGATTTCAATCATTCACAATCCCTGTACATTCCGGTGACAAAATATTGCACTGGACTGATCACCATATTGGTATAATCTGTGATATATAAGTTACCAGAGAAAGCATTGCAATCAGCACAATGCTGTCTAGACTCACAAAGATGAGTAACATATATTCTCAGATGTAATAAACAGAGGCACAATGTGACCTACGCTAAAATCGCGTATGCTCGGGCACTGTATTGTGACCTGCGCTAAGATCGTGTATGCATGGACACAACATGACTCGTGCCAATGACGTGGACATATTTTATGCCACGACATCACATCTGAAATCAATGAATCACTCAGAGAGAAGGTGTTGACATCAGTATAGCACCATTATACATATAATCATGAGGATTTTAAAGAAGACATAGTCTCTCCAATATTGACAAACATGGTACATATATATATCCATGCTCTCTGATCATATATTGATATCCCACAGCATACGATGATGGTAATAGCAAGCCACTTCGCCGCTGGAGGGTAGTGTTGTATATATACAGCACATGCTTGGGCACTATATGACCCACGCTGATGACGTGGATTCGGGCTGCATCCCAATAACTGCAATGCACCTTCGGTGCAATGGGCTGCAACCCGAGAACTGCTATCCAGCTTCATAGAAAGCTTCCACGTCATCACATAGAGGTCGGACCTCTGTTGTATTTGAACGGCGCTTGACAACCGCCTAGCAATACACTTCCTTGAGGGGGGAAGATGATAAGCTAGAAATACAACTAAAAACCAAATAAATAATAAAGACAAATAATAAAACAAGTAAGTTGCATCATTGTTTTTGTTTTGGTAAGCCTGACTGTATACAGTCAAACCATGCAGAACTCCATGAAGTTGACACATACATCAGCCATGACATTCATATGAGCTTGATTTTGAAGACCTAGACATTGTATACATCTGGTCTAGCATGTATCCAGACTAGAATTGTATACTGACACGGTGCAAGCACTATAGCCTCTGCCACCAATGATCATTGAAAAGGGCAACCATTCTTGATATTTCATACATATCATCTGATTGGATCATTAAAGGTGTCAAGATTACTCAATGCAATATGCAGGCCACGGCCTGAGTACAACACCTAAAAAGGTCAAAACCACTGAGCTGACCAATGCAGCATAAATGCTAGCTGCCTTGAAGGCTATACAATAAGCCTATTGCCCTTATGTCTTGATATGTATCCGTGTATTGGCATCTCTTTGAGGTATGCCTACTGAATGAGCCATGCCAACCATCTTGTCTTCATTGATCATTACATATCTGATCATATCGCCATTGAGCAATGCCTATTCTGTAAGATTATATATCACGAGGCATTTCATTAGTGCACATTAAACAATTATAGTGCAACAAAGATCATCAGCTCTTCATCCTACTAAAAGGTTGAGTTGTTGTCAATTGATTTTTCAGACACCATTTCTCAGAGGTCTATTCATCATGAAAGACAGAGTCTGTGCAATCATGGCTATTCAGCCTCCGACATAACTGACATAGCTATTTAACTTATGACCCAACCGTTGTTAAGCAGCCTCCACGCTATATAGCTGAAAAATGGCAAGCAATCTCTTTGGTCATTCTTGGGCATAGATCAATCAAGCACAGCCAATCCAGGATGTTTATCCCGAAACTCTCCAAGAGTTATTCATGTTTTTCATGTGTCATATGAAAACAGCTAATATACCGCCCTATGATGGGAGTCATCTCCTTCAGCGAGGGGAAGTGGTTATGCTGTAAAGTTGACCAATCTGATCATCATAAAAGTGACAGATTTGAGAAAATCGATTGAAACTTGTATTGAAAATGACTATTCCTTACAATAAGGTATTGCACCTAAGGGAATAAGGGTTTCATCGTCTGAAATAGGAAAAGACTTTTACATTGACTCTAGTTCCTGAATCCAGAATCACATAGAAAATATGTTCTATCCTGTGCATATAGAAAGTACATTAGATTCAGATTCTGAGCATACAAGTGGACTTGAATGCACTCGGGTTTGTACTGAGTTGCAATTGTCCAAAGTTTTTATTCTGACATCATTATATATTTTTGGAATAGCATACAATGGTATAAACCATCCACATATAAATTGACATCATACTTGTGGTTTCATATCATTTTGGCACATAAGACACACACGCTTCATTGAGGAATTATGACTCTCTGAAAGCTCATTCTGGAATGTTTAGAAATTTGTTGCCTCTACCATTAGGCCACGAAGTCTTGGGAAAAGCCATGGCGGAACTCGAACCCGCAATCTGCAGCTGGTTTCCAAGCGCAGTTCATCCTCATTCTGGAAAGTGACAGAAATTTATAGTCATAAACAAGTCACAATTCTATCGGATTGAAATGACACATTCATCATTCATACTTCCTTACCATGACAAGTCTCTGAATAGTGTGAGCCCAAAAATAAAATGGGCACCATTGAGATAAGTGATCATGTGCTGAAGAATATACACATATCACTAGGCAATGCCATGTTTTATTCATAATGAAATGACATGTCAGCCATCCATCAACTACGAAAATACAACTCATAGTAAGTTGTTGTCATTACGGACACTTCTTGATTGACTCTCCATTAGCTTCGATACCAAAGTTAACTTCGGTAACTCTCCATCACTGATTTGTTTGTTCATCATGACAATCATTTTCCAGAACATTGTCTAAGTTGGGCACACTATAGTGACCCTGAATTGACAAATGTATGTGGGCTGCAACCCAACAACTGCATTTGACATCATCTGGCATTTGCCACATTCAAAAACATCAGGCATATTGCCAATATGACGTAGAGAGAATCAATGTTCAGATTGACATTGTTACCTCTAAAGCATTCGATGAGTAATCTCAGTCTGATTCTCTATCAAACCATTTTTCACATAACATAATGATTGAATAACATCCTCCATCACCATCTGATTGGTTTGATACATCTCTTTTTACGAGGGGGAGGAAGAGTATAGATTCATTCATTTTTCATACAGCTGCCACAAATTGATTTACATCATTGTGATTTTGCTTGGAAGATTAAAAATCTTATCAAAAGTTCCAGCATCTGTGTATAGCAGCCATAAAGTTGATGACACGGTACATCATGCCGATTGAAACATCAAATGAAGTCTTATTTGACTTACTGACACATAAAGTTCATTATGAAGAAATCATAGATACATATTTCTCCGGCTCTATCATATTATATGAAGGGCACTGACATAGGAGAACGATGGTTTTTCAAATGTGAATAAGCTATATTGTAAGCTTACGACCATCACTTTGACGTCAACAGCCTGAGATGCTGATTGTCGAAATTCAAGAGTTGAAGGATTCGTTGAATCAACCTTGATACATGTGTTTTGATTCATAAATTGTTGATCCATGGTTTCTCCCCAAATCTAGAGAAGCTGGCACACAAGTTGTTGCCAATGTCTTAAGGAAAGCATCTGAGCAAAGGATTGCCAGTTGTGCCATCAGGCATCGAATTCCATAACAGCAAAGCCGAGTGAGTAAATCTGCCACTCTAGCTATTTGCCCGTCATTCCTTCCAGGTTCATGACAAGAGACAATTCATCAAAGTCATACACCGATGCACAAGTCACATGCATGGTTGCACAGTTTGTATCCGAATGCAACCCCATAGAGGTTAAGCATCTAGACAGCAACTCTGGCCAACAGAAAGCCTTCCTGTCTTCGGATATCTTGAGCATTTTCATTTCCAGTTCCATTGTGGACTAGGAAGCATCATGCCTGTGCCTCGCCGGGACACTGAACAAAGCCGCATACTTGAGGCGAGCTTTACGAGATAGTGATCTTTTGCCTGTGGGGCGTCAACCCCTTATCAAATCCTGAACACTTGTTAACACCTGGATAAATTTATCATGATGCAACTTAAGTGGGATTATAAGTTCCACATAATCATATTGTCTACGTATGCTGAAGGCATAACTGCCGCATATGATCACAATAGGTCGCAGCTTCTATAACATTGTGGCTTCTGAGTCAAAAGCTGATAGCCAATGACTTTTGCCAATAATTGCCGACCAAATAATAATCAGGCCGTGGAAACATATACCCAAGAGGTTTTCGTCCATCGGTCATATATATATATATATATATCAGGGCTACATCCCAAGAACTGCGATGCGCCTTCGGTGCAATGGGCTGCAACCCGAGAACTGCAGGGTTATATCCCTAACATTTTTCACCCTGCATCAAATTGATATGACAGGAGCAGGAATTGATCCTTCCTTGCTATAAAGGTGTAGTGAGCCTTGTATAAATCATACCCTTACACAGATACGCATATGCGGGTACCAATATCTGTGAAAAACTGTTAATGCTACCTTTGCCAAAACCGTGGTTTGTCATCGGATTCTTGGCCAGTCATCCGAGCTACCGGAGATATCGACTGAGGTAGACGGAGTTGTGATCCTAAGTTGTGCTTGACAAACATAACTAAAGAAATTTCACATTAGTACGTGGCGAATCCATTCTCACTCATCGCGATAGATGTTCGTCAAAGCGCGCGTACCGGACCAAATATTGAGGAGTTGAGCAGACCGGGTAAAGGATTATAAGTCCAATCCCGTTAAGCAGGGCCACTCCGTTTGCATTAAAAACAAGCCCCAAAAATCGGGCTCCCCGTTGCCGCCTGTGAACCTCCATAGTAGCTTCAGGAGGGGAGGAAGGGTTGGGTGCACTATATATAACTGTGGAAACATGTACCCAAGGGTTTTCGTCGATCAGTCATATATATAAGGCCGAGAATCGTGCGATTATAAATCGTTAAATCGTGGGATCATCGTTCGCAAAGAACGACGGCTAGCGCAAATAATCCGTAACGTAGACTTCGGATGCTTTGAATCGTCACTCTGACGCACGATACGTGTGGATCAATCAGTAATCCAGCGTCAATCTGCATCACGAAACGCAATTCATTGAACCTTGAAACGTCACTCTGAAATACGATACGATTTCCAGAAAGGTGGGCTACATCCTAAGAACTGTAAGGTGAGGGACTAAAGTGGACTCAGTTCCCCCCAATAACCTAAAAACACCATGAGGGACGCCTCAAATCGGTGTAAGAAGACTGGTACCAGCAAGAAGCGACAACAACAAATACATCATAGACATATACAAAGGTATGCCCGTTGTGAGGTCACAACTCTTTTAAGAGGGGAGATCTGTCAGGGTCATGACCGATGACATATGTGTCATACATGTCATACGTGTCATACCTGTCAGACATGTCATACCATGTCATGTCATATATTATTATGACAGTCGACAGTATGGTCGATCATGACTGTACATGTCGAGTCGCGTCATATATTAATATGACAGTCGTCAGTACGGTCGACGATGACTGTACATGTCGCCAGATGATAATGTCATATCATCAGGCATCCCTGTCATCGAGAATTCGTGTGTCAAACTCGAAGATGGCAAAGCAAAGATACATCTTGAATACAAACAAGAACCATCTTGGCTTTCAGCATGCGCGGAACTCGCATGCGCAGCATGAACGAACTAGTCGTTATTACCATGCTGGTCGTTCAACCTACGTCTCGGGTTCACAACCCAATGGCGGTACCATCTAAGATGATGGGAGACGTATGGTACAAAAGTGAGGAAGCGTTGTGCTTCAGCAGATCTTCTTACAGAGACTGCACTCACAAACCCGCTCATCCGTACACTTGCATTGCTGTCCAACTTTGCAGTGTTTATTTGTATACTGATAATATATTCACGGCGCCTGTTTATCTCGCCGTATCATATGTCATCGGTCATATCCCTGACAGGTATCCCATCCTCCAGAGTCTGACGGTGCTCCCAGGGTAGAGGGTGCTGAAATCTGTATAGGCAGCCCTGACCGGGAGTCCCGGTGCAGGCCCCTATGACAGACTCCTAGGCCAACATTGGACTGGTGATTGATCTATAGGTTCGTGCTGTGACACATGCTGTGTCACAGGTAGGCTAGACTCCGAAACCGTCCGAGACCGTCCCGGGTATATCTAGCTTAGGGTTTATTTCAGGGCTCTATATCGGTTTGGTTTTTTGGTATCGATACTATCCGATATCTGAAAAATGGTATCGATAATCGGCACACGAATGATAAATAATCGATTATTTGGGCGTTTATATGTAATTTGTTATAAATAAAATATGGAACATCAAAACCTGCACAATCGATAGTTTGATATTGCAATCCGATAATCGGCGATAAATACGATATATCGATAGTATCGGTTATCGGAAATATCGATATAGAGCCTTGGTTTATTGTGTTATGAGTTTATCCACACAGTTCGGGAGGTAGTTTCTGATATCGGGTGAACTAGGATATTCCAGTAGGTCGAGGCCCCATCCACGCTTTTATTCCACTTGCTGATTTGGCCATGATTGACTAAACGGCCGCTTGGAGAGGTGGTGCGCACGGGCGCGTTTGGGTGCGACTAGGAATTATGGTATGAGTTGTTTGCGGTACAGTAATCACTCACCTTTAAGAAAACCCGCCGATAAGAAACCAGCCAGCTTTTCAGGGGGGGGGTACGCAAGTTGGTGAGAATCGCTGACTGGTTTTTTTGAGCTATGAAATAGTCGAAAATAAGAAATATGGGTGCTGGCGCCGCAGGCGGAAAATTTTGAAAATGTCGCCTTTTTAAGGGTTTATCATTGGACTTTTAAGAAAATTGCTGGCTGATTGAAAGAAAATACTTGCTAATTCTTACCGATTCCATAGGACGCTGGCGCTGGCGGGGGGGGGTACGCAAGTTGGTGGAATTAGCTGGCTGACCCCAAATCTCTGGTTTTCTTAAAGGTGAGTGATTACTTGTAAGCAACTGGGAGTGGCGGCCATGGGGACCGCGCCTCGTTACGGACTAGTCTTAGCAATGTTCGAATTCAGTTTTACACCGGCGTTGGCCCTGCTGGTTACTGTTCTTTGGGCTGGTGTTCGCGACACCTTCGACTTCGACAACGTCTTCGAGTGCCCCTCGCCGCTTTGCTCTCTTTGCTCCTCTCTGCTGCTGCGCATTACCATTTTCCCGCTACAACACCCAACCGCGCGACTGCGTACCACCCAACCGCGCGACTGCGTACCGCGACTGGGTATAATTCACTGTCACACTCTGAGGCCTCCAACAATTCCAATTCATCACACGGGTTCGATATCCGCGACTAACGCCCACTCGCGCCCTCGCGTCTGACACCAACACCACTTACTAGCGCGACTTCAATTTTGGCACCCACTCGCGACCTCCCACGCGTCTAGCACCCACTCGCGTCCTCGCATCTGACACCGCCCATTCGCGCCATCGGCCCGGTGAAGAAAGACGTGATATCGCGGTCGGCCGGGTGGGTATATATATAAGCAATATATATACACTACAGTCGGAGCACAGCAAGGAAGCACAGACTTTCAGGTGACTAAGATGAGATAATAAAATAACTGGGTTGTTTTATTATCGGTGGACTGTGAAATGGTGATTGCCTACATGGCACCTCGGGGCGAGGGGTGAAGCAAGAGAGGCTGCTCAACCCCACCATACAAGGGGGGGGAAGTCAGTCTCCCTGCCGTGACACCACCTCATCCCGAAGGTATGAGGTGCCACACGCAGGATCTCGATACACAACCAGAGCAAACCTAACTAAACACACCACAAGATTCAAGGGGCCTTTTTCAGCCCAGCTAGTGTGGCATCCGCCCGCGCTAATCTCGTGCTGTGCTCTTCGGGGCTTACGCCCATGCATGTGCCGCGGGGATCTCTACTCCCGTGCGGGGTAGGCTACTAAATTCCAAGCAGGCTTCAAACGGTGGCGGCGTCATTCCTGATGGTGAGCGGTGTCGAGCGCCAAAAAGTCAGTGTTCAACCAATGCCTGTGCGATGCCAAAGCCATAAACGGCCGGGCACCACCAGAGCAAGTGTGCCCATGCAAGGGGGGCGAGCGCGAAAAATGCGGCGAGACAACGCGCAATTCTCCAGCCTCAAGGTAAAACCAGCGGTAGGGCAAGGTGGGGAGAGTGCGGCGGCACCCTCAACCACCACTAGATGGCGACCAGGGGGCGCACAAGACGCAGATGTGAGCGGTGAAAAATGCGGAGAGTCGAAGTCGTCAGGGACAGAGCTCTCGTACTCGTCGATGGTGAAATTGTCGAAGAGAGGCTTGTTGTCTGGGGCATAAGCACCACCCGACACCACCAGGCTGTAACCAGGGGTAAATCGTCGTTGTCGAAGTAGTTGAAGCGCAGCTCCCAGCGCGCCCATGCGCGCACGCTGGCGCAAAGTAGACATGCAGCTGCGGCTGCAAAATCTGTGAGGTAAAAGTTTGGGTTGCATGCCAAGGAGTGGTATCGATATTCAATATTTTCGATATATCAATATATCGAAATATCGATATTGATTGATATGCATTTTATTACATATCGAAATATTGAATATTGATTGATCGCAAGAGGCAACATATCAAATATTGATTGATACCGTGTGGATAGATATTGAATATTGATTGATATCGAATCCAAAAATATCGACATCGATCAATGGCTACTACCCGAAGGTCCGGTCCTCCCACGAGGACCGAAGTGAATTTGGGATGTATGCCGCGTTTTTCGATATAGTTGGTATATGAGTGCTTTGGGGTCATATTTAGGTGTCCAATAATTATCTAAAAACTTGTGTTGGGTGTAATACTCGGTGTAGCGATGTGGTTTACGTTATTGAAAAGTTGGGGGAGACCGCTCGAAATTAAATAAAGGCCGGTCCTCCCACAAGGACCGGAAGTTCCCAAGCCACCTACACTCACTAAGTGGCCTTCCTAGTGCCCACTGCACTTAAAAAATACTTCAACATGACCTATTCTTGCCCTCTGCAATGTTCAACATCTTCGGAATCCACAATACTGCGGTATATATCCCTCACAATGTCATGCACCCACGAAAAAACTAGATTTCATCAAAATCGGCCATCCAAAAATCTGCTCTCGCCGAATTCCAAAGCAATGTTCCGAGTAGACTACGCACATATTGACAAGCTTAAGCATTCTAAAAATCGGTAAACATGTTTACATGAAGTATGCGACGTGCCACATCATACATCTATCATATCCGAACACTATTTGGCATTCATAGTATCCGTAGTAACGAAAAAAACATTTGAAAACCTTGGATCAAAAATGTTTTTTTACAGGTGTAAGGTCGATTTGAGTGCGTATATATACCCAATACCAGGCCGCCAACATGTATAATCTTGCAAGTATGATTGGGTATGATGTTAGGATAAAATTTTGTACTTGGGCGGCTTGTTTGACCTGGAATTCTATTGGATAAAAATATTTGAATGGCATGGCATGTTTTTGAACGTCCTCCAAAAGTTGCAACTCAAAAATGATAGGGTACATGCTACAAATGCATTGGATATAGTCATTATATGACGATATACGGTTGATGGCGCATATGGGCACTCGGTTTAGGTCCTAAGTATACTAAAAGCCGAAGGGTAGGCACTAAGACCGTCAAGAGGACGGCTAAAAGAATTCCCGCAACACCAGTCCTTATGGGAGGACCCAGCGCCGTTTCGGTCCTCCCACAAGGACTGTCGGGCAGTAGCCATCAATATGCGATATGGTATTCGAAATTTCGAATATCGATTACAAAATTCGATATCGATATATCGATCAATAAATATCAGCATTTTTTCGGAAAGTCGATCTTTGAAGTCGGCTAGGCGGGCATACATTGGCGAGTGATTCATAAGCTCTTCCCTCGCATGCCTAAGATTAATTTGTCGATCATAGAGAGAAATCGGACTTCCTATTCGTCGGGTTGGTGCCTGGTGGTGGCCTTGGTGGGGTCTGGGCTCTTGGGGTGTATCGTCCGTTCCCAGAATTTTAACATCAACATAAACATTTTTATGACACTAGCTCTAGAATTGCACCACTTGCCATTGTTGACTGTGACGCGAGCGACGAAGAGAGCATGCCTCGCGGCAGAGGAAAACGCCCCCGTCATGGCCAGAGAACCACGGAAGTACTCGTGCCCAAAGGGAAAGGAGCAGTGAAACGCACCCCGCAGAATCATTTCGATGCAGCCAGCAGTGACGACACAGAGTACGAGGTAGAGGCAGTCCTCGCTGAGCGCAACAATTATGGCGTCTCACAGTTTCTGATAAAATGGAAGGGCGTTTAACCCTTAACCTGGTGCGGAATTTTTTGCCAAAAAAAACAATTTTACAAGTTCGATCATACACAGTCTTAGCCGTTGGCTTGTCGCATATCGTGTCCCACATACTTTTCACAGCTATCATACGAACATTTTGAGCCATCGTATGCATATATACCTGTTATATATATCAAAATATCGACGATATACAAGCTAAAAAAAGCCGTTCTCAGGCATCAAAACTTTCAAAAACGAGCCGTTGCGCTCACACACATGAGGTGTGGACCAACCAGATTGAATGAAATAATCAGGTTTGTCCATGTTAAGAGATGGATGCGATCGTTAGTTGAGTCAAATATATCCGGCTGGGATGGAGCTTGTAAACAGGCAGCGTGGTTCGTAGAATTTAAGGTACGAAAGCTTATAACCCGAACTAGAATCTTGTGCCACGAGTGTCACTGTATCGTTGATTGTTGCCCATCTATCGTTCTTTACTAGTATGGCGGTGGTTGCACCTTTTAAGTCGACATGCGTTTGGGTGCAACCGCGGTGACAGTTTAGCCACTGCATATTCTTATCTCATAGTGAGCGGTTTTTTTAAATGCGGTCGCAGGCTGCAATCCTGAAATACGACTCAGAGCACCCGACGTTACTGTTGCCTCTTTTCTTGCAGATGACTCTGACGAGGAGGATGTAGATATCGTTGGTGTAGATGACAGTAGGTCAGAGGCAATAGATGAACTCAATCAGTATTTTGCATACCCTGACGCACCTCAAGACACTTGCGTGCTGACTTGGTGGAAGCTTCACGCTAGCAAGCTTCCGAATTTGGCCAAGATGGCCCGGCAGTTTCTTGCAGTTCCAGCATCCACCGCTGGAGTAGAGAGAGCGATCTCAAGGGTTACATTCATGCACTCTGATCTTCGGAAGAACCTGTCAGAAGGTAGTATTCAACACTGTATCATGTCTATCTGCCATGAATGTAGAAGACTAGGGCACACGTGACTTATGGGCATTCCTTGTGCATTTTCATATATTATTACCAAAATGTATGGAATAGACGATGCTTGTCAGTGGTTGTCCCCTAGGTATTGATATATTGATATATCGATATATCGGAGAAAATTGGAATATCAAATATTGATTGATGTGCATTCATTTGATATTGAAATTGATTGATAATGAAATTGTAAATATCAAATATTGATCGATACTCAGGTCTGAAATATCGAATATTTATCGATAAATAAAAATTGATATCGAATATTTATCGATAAATAAAAATTGATATCGAATATTGGTGGATAACTTTTGTGAGATATCGAAATAGTATCAATATCAGAAAATAACTTCGATACCACTCCTTGTTGTATGCGAAGCGATAACTTTTCGCAAAATTAACTAAATCAAGCGATGAAAAAGTCAAATTGGGGTGGATTTTTGCGAAGAAAACGCCGGTGAGGTCAAAATAGTCGTGCGGTAAGCCAACTTTGCTGCAGGAGAAGCGTTGCTGGCCAGAAAGTCAAAAAGGTTGCGGTAAAGCGGCATTTCGGTCGTTGATGCCGGAGTGGTAAAGCGACATCTCGGTAATTATGTCGGGGCAGTAGTCGGTGTAGTTCGACGAGACTCTCGGTGTCGGTAATCGGTAAGGGTAAAATCGGTGATGCAGTAGCGGTAGTCGGTGAAGTTCGACGAGACTTGCGGCAGTCGGTACGTTCGACGAGACGGAAATTAGAATCCCAAAAGAAACAATGCCACCACTGAAGTGGTCAGCCCATAACCTGAAGAAAGACGTGATATCGCGGTCGGCCGGATGGGTATATATATAAGCAATATATATACACTACAGACGGAGCACAGCAAGGAAGCACAGACTTTCAGGTGACTAAGATGAGATAATAAAATAACTGGGTTGTTTTATTATCGGTGGACTGTGAAATGGTGACTGCCTACATGGCACCTCGGGGCGAGGGGTGAAGCAAGAGAGGCTGCGCAACCCCACCATACACGGGGGGGGGGGAGTCAGTCTCCCCGTGACCCGGCCACGGCCCACTCGCGTCCTCGCGTCTGACAACCACTCATGACCCGCGCGTCTGACATCCACTTGCGATCTCGCGTCTAACACCGCCCACTCGCGACATCAACTCTTACACCCATCGCCGCGTACTCGCGTATGACACCCACTCACGAACTCGCTTTTGACTCCCACTCGCTCGCGTACATGCGTCTGACACCGCCCACTTGCGACCAGGCACGTGCACGTAACATCGCCTGGTCGGGAAGTCGCGACCTCAGGCACCTCACCTCTCACACCCATTCACGAGCTCGCGCCTGACACACACTTGCGTCCTCGCGCCGGACAGCCACTCGCGACCTAGAGTCCGACATCCATTCGTACAACCTCGAACCTCGCGCGTGTAAGCGACCCTCCTTGCACAACGCATTTCGGCGAAGACTCTCGTGCCGCATCTATCCACGCTGCATTGCATCCCTCGTCACAATATGCAGCCCCCGATACACACCGGCCGCCTAGCTCTATGACGCGGTTAGCCCCCACACCGCGGGTGTGGGCAGGTCGGTACCACCGAGTTCACTGCTTGTGGCGGGCTCTAGCGCGACGTAGATGGCAAGGGGCAGGTGCCCACTTGCGAAGGACATAAGGTGGGAGGTGTGGAGTGAATTTGGGAGCAAGGGCTTGCCCTGTGCCGCCCTAGTTTTAGTGCAAAATGGTGTTATATAAGGTTGTCGAAAGTGGCCCCGTAGGGGGGGGCTGGGGCTGATTGGTTGAGGTGACTAATCTGGCCGCATAGGCCGAATCACTTCGATTCAAGCGGCGTGTAAAGCATCCCAAGATGCTAGAGGGTTGCCGAAATAAAGTATTTGGGGTGGTTGTCGGGGAAGGGGGCAAGGTGAGAGCTTAAATTCGAGGGCACATCTGAGGGCCTCGGTGTCACGCGTGAATGGTACCAAGGCTGCGGCTGCCAAAAACCCGAACGTCATCGTCATAGAGCTAGCGCCCCTTCATTTATATTTTTTCACATATATACATGGTTCCGCGAAACCACGGTTTACAAGCCGTGGTTTGGGGGAACGTGACACCACGCGATCAGCATATCCCCCGCCACCTAGGCGCCACCAGGCGAAATATTCGGGAGAATATCGCGAAACCGTGGTTTCGCGAAACGACGCTTTGGGAAATATTCGGGGGAATATCGCGAAACCATGGTTTCGCGGAACCATGGTTTACAAAGTAGCCACTTCTCATAAATAGTTATGAGATGTTCTCTAACTTCTCGGTTATAAATCTGCGGCGGGCGAATGAGAGCGTCGGAATTCAAAATTTGGCCATTCAGTGGCCCGTATGATGACTGAAAGGTCTGAAACCGGTGACTGGTGAAAGGTCTACAGTAAAGAAACCACGAACGAGGCCGTGGTCAGAAATTCGAGACCAAAAAAAAATAGCTGACGTATATCTATAAGTCCCATTCTATGGATTGGTGTACGTCACGTCGCGTCGACCTACGTCGGCATCGGCAGCCGGCAGTCGGTCACCAGTTTATAGAATGAAATTTTCCCATTAAGCCCTCCCCGACATGACGTAGATTCCCAATCGTAGGAAATATTCCTCCACATCAGAAATCGGGAAGACCGTGCGATTTTTCATCTGACTGGTGTGGTAAGCCTACTATCCCACCGTTGAGCGTTGACCCGGAAGGACCCTTTGAAACATGCGTCGGGCTGCTGTCCGCACATGAATTTTGGCAATTACTTTGCAAATTTCGCAACATGTATCACAACATTTTAAACATGTTTTCACTGTGATGTATGTGCGTCGTTTGACACTCGAAACGTAGCGAAAGAAGCCGTACTTCGCGTTTTAGGATGCTCGCCGGGAGTGAGTACCCTTGCGGTCGGTACTAAACGATTGCGTAGCGAGATGTACAGAGATGAGTCTCCACCAAGTTTTCACGCAAAGTTAACTTAAGTTAACGTTGCGTGATAGCGCGTTTGGCGTTATTCCATCCGTATTCGCGGATGTGAGCAAGCCGCGAAGGGGGTTCGCATTGCGGATTTCAAACGCGTTTTGGGCATCCGCGTTTCTGCGGATGCTCAAGACAGCGACTGAAACTAACTTCATTACATACTTATAAAGTGTTGGAGAGTGTTGCACGCTGTTCGAACACTCATAAGTTTGAGACTGCAAAACGTTTGTTCCAATTGTCCCGTTTACAACGTACAATGATGAAAACGTGCGGGGATCTTTACGCACGCGCTCATCATGTCCAATAAAAAAGTTCACTACGGAAAACACAATGAAAAGTATCATCACGAAGTTATAGGTCTTATAACTTCGGAATAATATCATAATCATAGGCTCACCGTAGCAGAAATATCAAGCGGTTATTTCTTTGAAAGCGGTGCTTGGGACGCAACATCAGGCTGAAAAACACAGAAGGTGCGAGTCGCTTTTCCGACGTGGCACGTAGATTTAGTCGGCAGAGAGTCGTCTCTCTCGAAAGCCGTCAAAAAAATCAGGCCTCCATTAGATCGAAGGATGCACAGTGCATGAGGCGACGGTCAGACGACAAAAGATGCCATGTTAGGCCCTTTCTACAACTCGTCGACTCCAAAAACTCGGAAAAGTTGGAGCGTGACATGGTCCTGACATGCCCGTCGACCTATGTCGACCTACGTCGACCTACGTCGACCTAGCCAATCAGCGTGCTGCGATCAAAAAATTAGTCGGCCGACGCACCGCACCGTGACGTGACGTGACGTGACGTGACGTGACGTCGAACCATAGAATCACCCTAAGGTATATCTATGTGTATGTCTATAACAGCTATAAATGTATTATATGTCGTTTTTATGTTTCTCTTATTCTGCAACATCCTTGTCGTTGTGACACAGTGAGTTGTAACGACTGTCTCAGGGAAATGAGATTGAAATGAGAATTCGTCTCATTTCGTTTCTGGATTCTGATTGGTGGAAAACGAAATGAGATGAGATTGAAATGAGAATTCTGAAGTACCTTTCACCCTACGGGGGGTGAAAGGTCTGAAACCGAAAACAACGAACGAGGCCGTGGTAAAAAGTCCGAGACAAAAAGAAATTAGCTGACGTATATGTCGTATAAACGTCGTTTTTATGTCGTACATAAAAATGTCGTCGTTTTTATGTCGTATATAAAAATATACATATACGGTATGAAGGCGCGTTGCGTTGGACCCTCCCGTCTCCTCTTCTGTATCAATACGGAAAAGTTTTTTAAGACTGAGCAGTGGGGCTCCGCCTCCCACACCCCCGTAAGTACACTTTTTTGGATCAGGCCGAGTAAATTCCGCCCCGCCACCCCCCCGTTACCCGAACCTTTTTCTTGGGCTGCCCACGGGGGGGGGCCTGCCCCACAACCGCCCCCCTGGGGTTCAAACCTTTTTGAAAATACTGCGCCCCGTGGGGCGCCCCACACACAAACTCGTTACTTTCGCTTTTTTGTTCATACATATCCTACATATGCACCTACTTTCGGTAGTCGTCTCGTATCACGGCGTGCCATGAATTTCTATCACATATGTTAGAGAGTCGTATATCGCGGAATGCGGTGATTCGATATCACATAATTTCGGGAGGCGTCTTGCACGGCGTGCCATGAATTCATAGCACATATTTTCGAGAGTCATATGTTGCGGTATGCGGTGAATTGTTATCACATATTTTCGGGCGTCGTCCAGCACGGCGTGCCACGATTTCCTAACGCATTTTTTCGAGAGCCGTATACTGCGGGATGCGGTGAATTGTTATCACATATTATCGGTAGTCGTCTAGCACGGCGTGGTACGAATCCCTAGCACATATTTTCAAGAGTCGTACATTGCGTAATGCATAACAACACTTTGCACACGAAAATGGGGCAAGGTCATCTCAATCACGAAAAGCATACATTATTACGAGTCACTCGAAATTACGAGGGTTCTTGAGAAATTGTTCAAAGCTCGATGCCACCGGTTGCACCGATGCGGAGATTTCACCCCTACCACCTTGGCTACCCTTCGTCGCGCGAGCACCACTTTTCCCTTTCCCACGGCCGCCACGCCCTTGTCGTTCTTGAGTGACCGTATCGCCCGCGGCACGAGCACCACTTTTCCCTTTCCCACGGCCGCCACGCCCTTGTCGTTCTTGAGTGACCGTATCGCCCGCGGCACCGGCTCCATTGCCTCTACTGTTGGGTTGTGCCTTTTTAGCGGATTTGCGACGGGGCATCCGTTTCACGGCCGGCGGTTGTTTCCATTCACGAGTCCGCCGATCAAATGCATCTAACCATCTTTGGAGCTCCGGATCCGGCTTAAGATTCAGCAAATGAGATAGCTTTGGCATTTGCCCATCGGGCCCGGGTAATATACGAATGCAGCTGGACTTCTTCACACGCGTCATCCCGACATAAAATGCTTGAAAGCATAGGTTGAAGACATTCTTCGGCGTTTGGCTTAGATCTAATATAATTTTGTCCACGGTTTGGCCTTGGAATTTGTGAAAGGTCAAGGCGAACGCAAGATCAAGCCCATGAGTTCGATAATATATCTTACTTTTGCGGGAGGCGCGATTCACGGGGAGTTCCTCGAGACGTTTGCAGATCTTAACTGGAAGTACGATACTGCGCGGACGAGTGACATTCTCACGCATATTTCCCTGGCTCGCCGAGTCTCGAAGCTCGGGAGCTAATGTCGCTCGATCGGACCAGTTTGTGGAATCCAGATGCTCAATGAGAACATTGACCGCGTAAGGCGGCTCGATCCACACCTCCTCGCCAGGATTCGCATTGTTGATTTTCGCCGCATCGGTGGACCTGCTGTCATCTCGGAGAATCAGGCTGTGGAATTTGGCGGGCGTGCCGTTCGCTAAACCACGCGAAGGATTTAAGTCGTTGTTTAGAATAATTCCAGGCGCACCGGCCACGAAAGTGCCTGTCAATTCGGGAAATTCCGACCGGATCACGTCTTCATGTCGGGAGTCCAAAAGTGTGGTTGCAATAGGTCGCTTCCAACGAATTATCGGTTGTCCACTGAGCCGCGCAAAATGCCGTGCACGCACATCATTGATAGCTTGTCGTTGCCGATTGCCAGTCACTGCCACCGTCGCGAAGAGCCAATCGCGGTCCATTTGTACATCCGATGCCGTGAGCACCTTCAGCCGGTCCAAATCGGACTGCGTAATGGGTCGTTCCTGCGAACGGCATCGTTCAATGAAGCGGACGTGATCCGGGTCACTAGCTGCTCGAACCTGCGTACGAACATCAACACACCAATAATGTTCGCGGTCGCATGCAAAAACCGCGGAAGGATTCGGTATTGAAAGAAAATAAGATTTCCAGGAGGTATTAAAGTGATCGGAAATACCTGTTCGGTTAATGGATAGCGCCGGATAGCTTGGAATAGACGACCAGCTTTCTCCGCCACATCAAATGATCGTTGGCCGGAAAAGACGTTTAAAGCTTGTTTGTACAGCGATTTTCCCACGGGGGCTAGTTGTCCAAAATCGCCCACAGCCACCACCGCTAGTCCCCCCCATTCAGTTTTGGCCTGGTCGCCGACTCGTCGGATTTCGGCACAACGATCTTGAAGATGTCCATACAAGCATGCCTCAACCATGGAGATCTCGTCGATAAGTAATATGTAGGCGGTACCGGGGCCAAGGCGCGCCGCGTACTCCGCCTTCGTGCCCGGATTCATGGCCTTTAAAGGCACCGCCCTGCAAGCTTCCGTGGGCTTCATATCACCCAAGTTATGAATGGTCCGCGCACCTGGGATGAGAGCCGCCGCAACCCCGGACGGAGCGCAGCAAACCACGGTGCCATCATGACCGGATAAAAAATTCGCGGCGGTGCACAAGGCTTTGGCGACGTAACTCTTGCCGGTGCCCGGTCCGCCGTCCCACAAGGAAGTCATCGGTGGAGGTGGAGGAGGCTTGCTCTGCGCCTCGGCGGCCAGACATAGGGATAACCATGACAACACGGGGGTGACCGCATCACGTTGACCTGCGTTTAGATCGGTGGTGATTAAAAACGAAGCTCCGTCGAAGTCGCCTACCACCATTATGGCCAATCCGCCCCACGTATCACGCTCCTCCATAGGCATTCCTTCCACCGCCAACCTCCTCGCACAAAGCTGTTGTAAGCGGGCGAAGAGAGCGGCATCGTCGTATACGCACTTTGGAACGAGAAGCAGTCGACATTTGAAGATGGCATGATCCGCTGGGATGGGTCCGGTGCCAAACACAGCGTCATATACGTTAGGGCACATCTCGTGAGCAAAGGCCCCGGATTCATCGGAGGGGGTGGAAGGCATGCGGAGGCATCCAATGTTGTCCGATGGAACGCCAAGACGGGATACCGATGAAAGAAATGTTGACACGCGAGGGTAAGGTCGTTTCGCGTCCGAAAGAATGACAAAGGGGCGTGCCGCTCGATGACGAGATGGACCGTCGCCTGTTTGTAGTTGAAGCCACCCAAGGAGGTGATCGAAAATCTTGGCCTCGGTCTTGGATTGAAAGTCGGCGGGACAAACTCGAATGTGAGGATCGACGCCTGCTCCAATATCATGAGGCGAAGCGGTCTCGTCCGTAGCGACAGTTCGTTGTTCCGGGATGGACGCGTCCGGCTCTTGTGCCATAACGTCCGCTACACGATTGGCATCTTGTTCGGTGTAGGATGAGACCAAATCAGGACGGCCTACGCGGGTGGGTCCCTGAACATCGGTGGACGGATTGTTCACGCGGTCATCGCCGGTCGCCGGCATGGTCTCGGTGTGAATCCGCTCAAAGAAGTCGACGGAGCCCTGCACAAACTTGCGCTCCGCTTTCAACGCATCAAGCCGAGAATCTCCATCAGCGCCCTCGGCATCTTCCAACACTTGAAGGTTGCGTGTACGGATTTCCTCGATCAACGCATCCAACTCCATATCTCGGTCACGCATAGGCACTTTCTCTCCAGTAGGGTTTGCCGGGGGAACGTACGGACCTTGACCTGTCTCAGCTGCGGTTTCAAGCGTTTCCCAATCCACGACCGCTCGGGCACGCCACTGGGTCAGAATCTTTTTCTTCCGCGAATTCACGTTGAGTCCAAAGGTCACATTCTCGACATACGCAAGGCGTGCCCGCATAATGAAAGGTGCATCCGGCCGGGAGGCGGCTTGGCACCAATCACAAAAAACGTCCCAGCCGGTGGCCGGACCCTTTAGATTTTGTGCTTCGACGGCGTCGGCGGAATCCATGCAAGCCGTCCATTCGGAAATATCCCAAGGTTTGATTAACGCGAGCATATATGCGCTGTATTTCTCGGCCTTCTTCGTCCAGGTCTTGTTCCCAATAATACGTGGTCCAGGATACTTAGGGGGAGGCCCACCTGCTAAGATGGGACATTTGAACTTAGATCGGATACGCTGCACGTGGGTGTCGTGCAAGGGATGATCGGGATGAAATCGAAATAGTCCGTTCACAGGCCGTCCACGTTGAGGAGCCGGCATTTCGACAACCAAGCCGGTTTCGGGAATGTTCTGGACGCAGCGTGGAGAGGTCGGTCCCGGCATTTCTTCATCCTCCGGTTTTTTGGGTTGCCGCACCACATCCACAAGGGCGCCATACTCCACCAAATTCAGATTAGCTAACTCGTTACCCCGGTAAAGGTAATGCGTATGCTGAGCGACCGGGATCGGTTCACCGTCGATGTCACGATATACGGTAGCGCCGGCATCACCTTGCACTCTGCGAGCTTGGCCGATGACTTCCGCTTCCCCATAGTCAGGGACGACATCGTCGGCATCAATCCCGGGGAACATGTCGGCATCCTCGAGGTCTTCATCGTCACAATCGATATCATCGTCCGGTCGCTCTCCATGACCTCCGACGGTTTCGTCGCCTTGCGCCAAGCCAATGCCTTGCTCGCTAGCAAACGCCTTAACCGCCGCCCATATGTGCACGTACCAAAAGCGCTCACTTGTCGGAACGGTTGGCAATCCGAGTAAGAAGGATGCCGCTTGTTCTACGCCAACTTCTTGAGCCCCCGTAATATTATTCAGAGTGCGCGTGATAACATGTTGAGCGGTTCTCACTTCCGTACCCGAATTCTCTGCAACCGAGGGCCGGTGAGCGACGGACTTAGTGGCCTCGTATAAGCAAGATAAGGTAATAGCGGGTTCCCACGGATCCTTCACCATATACTTGAACATATAGTAGCCAGCAGCTTTCGCCTGCTCCGCAGACCCAAGCATGTACATGGCCGTGTTGCCCCCATGACTGCGGTGAATGCACGATTGAAGGCCGTCATGAAGGTGTCGTCGTTTTTGGGTCTATAAGGTTCCCAAACTATTACGCGTTTGTCGGGTTCCACGAGAGGTGCATCGATGCTAAGAGTCGCAGGGTCACGAAGTTCACGGGGGCAATAGTCTCCGCCTCCATCACGTTGAACCGCGTAATTCCTTCGGTATCCACGTAGGAATCATTGCCATCACCAACCACAATGAGTTCGGTTGGCCCAGTATCCTGGGTACGTAGAGCTTGAGGCATGCATAGGCGACAACCGTATCGACCGTTTGGCGGCTTCCTACAAGTGAAGGTGTGTCGGTCATGACGGTTCGAATAAGCCGACACTCGAGCCCAGCGAACATCGAACGGAGTGCCGTTCCGAGTATCCGGCGGCGGCGCATCCGGCGGCGGAGCGTTCTGATAGCACGGAGAACATATTACCTCGGGTTCCCGATCCAGCGGTAAGGGGGAATCGTAGAGTGCGAGCCGAGGTGCGGCTCTCTCTGCCGGGTCCTCTTTGGCGCGGCGTGCATGAACTTCTTCATGCGCCCATGTGGGCAAATGTGCTTGCACTATAGTGTCGAGCACTTTTCCCGCTCTGGAGGCGAGCTCTGGATCCTCGGCTATCTTCTCCAAAATAATGCCGGCGATAGCGCATCCAAAGAGGCAACCGTGTAAGTGCAGAGCGCCCCGCTGTTGGGCTTCAATTACCGCCAAAAATGCGGCAAGCATGCCCCCAAAAACGCACGGATCCCGAGATCCCAGCGGTTGCGTTCTCTTTGTGTCTCCCTCGAGATGCAACCCCAAAAGACCTTCGACGGCGGCCTTCATCAAAATTCTGAAACTCTCGGCCGCGGCAGCGGGGTGTTCAGCTAACAAGGCGGCGCGTTGTGCTGGCGTGGTTTGGATAGCAAATCCGAAGCCTTCCTCATCGGACGGCTTCATGGGGTCCTTCGAGGATGGCTTACAGAAGCGGATGGTGAGCATATTGTCCATGTCTGGTGGGGATATCGTGATGAAGAAGGTGGGGTTGCCATACATGTAACTCATGGCCATCATCTTGGAGATGTTCTGCGCTCGCTCGCCGGGCCCATAAGGGACAGTCCCGCCACTCAATCGGAGGATGGGAGTTATTTCCGCCAGAAGTTTTTTGGCGGCGTCACTTTCGGGGTCCTTGGCCGCTTCCTCTAGGGCCTTTCGAAAATCGGGTCGCCGAATGATCTCCATAAATCGATCGATGGAAGCATCATCCGACTTTACTTTCGCCGCGACCTGGCGACATGCTGCGTGGCGTTGGGCTTGATTGAATAACGTGAGAATAACATCGGCGTTGTCGAAGCGGATGTCATATTGCAATAACAAATGCCGTGTATGGCGCGATGACAATGACGACTTCGGCAAACCATGGTGCGCAGTAAAAAATAACCACGGGAATGCTCCATAGAAGAAGAAATCGTTCTCCGTGAATTCGTTGACGGGTTTGTCGCCAAAAGTGATCGGCACCTCTTGCACCGCCGCTGGACGAGCACAACCTTCCTGGCGTGGAGGTGGCGAGGTTCCTGAAAACAAACAACACGAAAGCATTCAAAAACTTCCGCCGGGCCGCCAAAATCATGCGGGGAATCAGTGGGTCATTTTAAGAATGTGGACGGGGCGGTGGGTGTGTTTAAGACTCCGCCCCCTCCACACCCCCCCCGTTACTCTGGAATTCTTTTTTTGAGACCGCGCCCCGTGGGAGGGCTCCGCCCCCCCCCTTGCTCCAGACTATTTTCTAAGACTGCGCCCAGTGGGGCTCCGCCCCACACCCCCTTGCTACAATTTCTTTTCGGACAACGCCTTGGGGGGGGGTTCCGCCCCCCACACCCCGCCCCTCACTACACAATTTTTGTGAGGACTAGGCCTAGGTGGGAGCAGCGCTTACCGCCATGCGTTCCTTCATCAGGCTCCCCACTACCAGCATCCGTTTCCGGAGATATTCCTTGAACCGCTTCCATAACAGCTTGCACCGGTTGCTTCTCGTTAACAGGTCGTGACATAAGCAACACGTTCCCAATTCCACCGGCGTCCTCGATCTCGGCTGCTTGAGAGCCTTGCTCATCGTCCGCATGAGGCCGTACGTGGGCGACATCCGATCCAACTCGTCGCTCCATGTGAATTGTAGTGTCATCGGTATACTCCAAACACGCATCTAGTACTCTGTCGGGCAGCGTACGCAGTGCTTCGAGTACCCGTGGATCGCGGTCGTCCAAAATTCGTGTTCTCGGCATGGACGTCTCAGTAACATCGACATTCCCTTGATGCACGACGTTCGTTGTCCCCGGCAAATCGAAATCGTTGTATGCCGGATGCCCCATGTGAATGAAGGCCTTTAACCACATAAATACGACTTCCGGACGCAGTTCTTTGTACGCCGGGGCTAACTTCAGGCGTGCCGCTGCCCATTGCCCAACCTTGCCGACAAACACGAATGATAATACCCGATCCAAGTCAAGCCGAGGCAGGCTGTTAGCGCAAAGCATTTGTGCACCATCATGTTGCATGGCGATAACGTGTCCACGAATGGCCGAGCGCGCGGATGTGTGGTCGAAGCCACTAGGTACAGTGAGCTTGACCACGTTCATGAAAGGAACCACGCGTTGCAACACCATTTTCTCAAAGAGATGTAAAGAAGGCAGTCCACTATAGCCATGGTACGTGCACGGGGCCCGCGACGGATGACCGTAATCATGTCCGGCGGCGATGGAAAGTGCTGGCTTTTTGTCGGTATCCATCTTCTTGACGACATTGAGGCATGGCAAACACAATGTGGTCATCTCGACGCCTATCGCATTCTCATTAGCTTTGACATACACCAAGTCCGGCTGAAGATAAAACACACGCCCTTCGTGGCGTGACTGGTACCGAGAGTAACAAGAACGATACGCTCCAAACGCCAAGTAAGCGTCACGCTCAACCCGTGTAAGCTCGACGCAGGAGTCATGCAACTCGCTCAAAGGGATATCTTGGCGGTATTCACGATCGACATCACGGATGCCACACGATGCACACGAAGCCAAAGTCCGCTTATTAGACGTACTGTCCACATACGCACTCACACATCGCTGCAAAATATCGTCCGTCACCACCGCGGCGTCAATCTCTTTCACATAACTTTCCCGTACATCCGGATCGGAAAGTTCTTCATGTCGGCGGTATCGTGCGATGCCCGTGCTCTCCCATAAGGCAGCGACCGCGATGTTTGGCCATTGCTCGAATCCCGCCAAGTCTTGCGGAGTTGGGAAGGCTGAAGCTTTTGGGAGGGTTTCGTTTACGTGCATTCGCCGTTCTAACTCGTCTCGCCTTTCATCTTGACGTTTCTGCTGCGCTCCTGCGGCCTCGCCTTCCTTCACCCCGGTGAGATGAAATGATGCGGTGAGATGAAATAATGTGGTGAGATGTAAGAATGCGGTGAGATGTAATAATGCGGTGAGATGTGATCATGCGGTGAGATGGAATAATGCGGCGAGATGTGATCATCGGGTTGGGAGCGTCGGTCTCGTTCACCTTGAGCCTCGGTTTCCTTCACCCCGGGTTGGGAGCGTCGGTCTCGTTCACCTTGAGCTCGGCTTTCCTTCACCCCGGGCTGAGAGCGTCGGGCTCGTTGGCGACGAGCGTTGGAGCTCCGCCGCAAGGTTCTCGGGGTATAAATCGATGGTGAGGATGAAGTAAGGGAGCTACGACGCTTTCCAGCCCGCCCTCGGCCTTTCATACGCAAGTGTCGCTCAGTCGACAACTGTTCACCGTGCCTCAAGATGCGCTCGGAGATGGTGGATCTGGCGGGGGCGATGTGAACGAAGGTATAGCTGAGAGGTTCGTCTTTAGAAATGAATGTGGCGTTGAGCAGCACGTAGACCCCGCAATCGATGGCATGTGGCACGTGTGGGTGGTACGTTTATGCATAATTTGACGAATTTTCGAAAAAATGACATTTAGAAGTGTTAGAAGGTTGGAGAAGTTTGGAGAAGGTTTGGACAAACTCAAAAATGTAAAATTTTGACATTTCGGGTTTTGGAGTAGCCGTGCGGGGCCATTTCGTTTACTGCAAATACCAGGGAATCAAGTTGTGCACATGGAATGCTTGCGCGACACATTAATAAGTTTATAAAAGGCCATTACAAGGTTTGGGAAGGTGCAACATGATAGTAGAAGGCAGTAAAAGGTTGCATGTCCAATATTCTAGGGTTTTAGGGTTGCTGGCGGGGTGGTGTGGGTGAAATATTAGTTGTGAGAGGGGGTTCGGCGTGTGCGGGGTCCGCTATAAAGTGCACAATTTCGGGAAATGATGATATTACACGGTTTGATATTTTTGGAGAAGTTTGGAGAAGGTTTGGACAAACTCAAAAATATGAATTTTGACGTTTAGGGTTTTGGAGTAGTCGTGCGGGGCCATTTTGGTCACTGCAAACGGCAGGAAATCGAATTTTGCACTTGGCATGCATGCGCGGCATATGAATGTGTCGCTACAAGGCCAATAACAAGCGGGAAATTATATTGTATGATTTAATATTTTTGGAGAACATCGGAGAAGGTTCGTAGAAACAAAATAATGCAATATTTTGATATTTTGGGTTTTGCAGGAGCCGCGCGGGACCAATTTGTTCACTGCAAATATCAGGATGGTTGCCGTGTCATGCACAGGTAGCACTTCATTTTTGTCGCATGATCTATTATTTTTGTCGCACCATGCGACACAGCAATTATATTCTGGAGCGACAAAAGTGAGTACGGGACTCATTATTGTCGCAGTGCGACAATAATGAGTAGGGGGCTCATTATTGTCGCAGCGACAAAAAGAAGACTGATATTTACGGACAGATAATTTACGGAAATTATACAGCAGATTATGGACTGTAAACATAATATTACAGTTTACGGAAGAAACATATGCAAACTAACTAACAATTGGTAGGAGAATGTGCTCACGTTAGCAAAGCATGCTCGATTGTCTACTCTATATTCATTACATAACTATGCTTATACATCTTTACAATAAATGTGCAGTGCATACTATTTCGAATGTGAAGTCAGGTATGAACAAAACAAATCCTGTAAACGATTGACTTCTAAAATCTAAAATCTAAAAGATAAGCAGGTTGCTGGGCACCGCAACATGCATTTCGCCAGCGATAAAAGTAAAACTGAAATACCTGCACAAAGCGAACGCTAAAACGTCAGAACCAAGTGATAAGATATTGCAAACATCATAAAAACACGCAGGCATACAAACATTCGAAGACAATAAGCTCAAACTACACTCTTCACAAATTCCACACAGCAACATGCGTATCGCCAACGAGCATGAAATAGTTGAAATACCTGCACACGGTAAACGCAAACATGTCAGAAATAAGATGAACGACAAACCAACCGCACACGCAACGAGAAACAGCACACACGCGAAACAGGCATTCAGGAATGCGAAACAGGCAGTCAGGAATGCGAAACAGGCAGTCAGGAATGCGAAACAGGCATTCAGGATATCCTGCAAAATTACAGAGAGCAAAGTCAGTGAGAGTGGTGGGACTCGAACCCACGCTGCACAATCTGTGCAGATATCGCCCTCGAAAAAAAAACACCATACGAGAAACACGCAGAACGAACACAAAACAGGCGCTTGAAAACAAATAGCAAATTCCTGAAGAATATCAGTCAGTGAGGGCTTGTAACAACAACAAATCCGTCGGGCAGCAGTACAGCCCGTCAGTCAGCCTCGCTACAAGATTGCCCTCTACGAAGACATGCAAGGGGCGCCAGCAACCGAATGTTGCTGGCGGCATCGGACAAAGCGCAACAACGAACGTGACTTGTAAAGCAAGGAAACGCTACTCAGCAAGGATGATGGGATTTAACCGGGAAATAGTTAGTATGCACGATACATTCAGCAGAACAAAACGGGACACAGCAGGCAACGGTGTCAGGTGCGCCGCAAAACGAAAGCTTAATGAATTAACGTGTGAGTGAATATCTGATATGTGAAATCAGCCAGCAGCGGCCCGCGTGGGTCTCATGTCTGGATGAAGATAGCGGATGGAGATAGCGAAAATTCAGAATGAAAGTTGATGACAGACACAGTGTTTCGGGTGTGTCATTCAACTGTGACACTGTAATCTTCGTCGCAAACCCATGCCACGTCAGCATGTCTGCCAGGTGACTTTTTTTTGTCGTGTCGCAAACCCATGCCATGTCAGCATGTTGCGAAAGTCTGGAACCTGTCGCATCGCATTTGTCGCGAGGGAGCCACACTTAAGGGCTTTTTGTGGTGCAGTTTTTTAATTTACCAATATATAAATCGAAACTGATCGCGTCGCTGATTGGCTTATCCATCGTCTGCAAACCATCTCGTTTTTGTCGTGTGATCCCTTTCCCTTGTCGTCCCATATTCATGGTGCCTATCTCAGGCGCTCGCACTTCTTATTGGCGGTTATGGGCGATCAGTCCAAAACATCTCATGTAAAACACCCTGAAATCTGTAGCACGTGCGCCTTCTATAATTATACAAAAAAAACGTGCTCCTTGTACGTGCACAGTCAGCTTATGGTATTTCGCGTGTGACCCATATTCATGGAGTTTATCTAATCTCATGGCTCCTCTGATTGGCGATCAGTCGGAAATCTCTTTTATACGCCATCTGAAATCTGTCGCGCTGATAACTTCTGCATGAATATCCATAATTCGATACTACGCCCAGGAATATTCTATGCGTCTCTGATTGGCGGCAATGCTCCACCAATTTGTATAACTCTCCTGCTTGCCATCTTATGTGGACTGCAATATAATTATATATGGGCGGTTACTCCCGATCTGACAGGGAAATCACACTGTTTCCGTAAAAAAGGGCCCCAAAGGTGGACAGTTCTGGTAGTATCGTGTGCGTCGATGTCACTTTTTCCAGGAAAACCTGTTTCGCTCCTATAAGGGAAACGCAGGGCCTTGCAGCTTTTTTTTGAAAAAGCTGCGAACCGTCGGTGTATAATGTTGAGTATAATCGGATCTGTTTGCGACACGACAAAAAAAATACACCTCGCGACACAAAAAAGGCGCTTCCTCATGCACACGGCCGATGTTTTGAAAATAAAGAGCAATTCAATATGCAAGTGCATTTCCATGCTTATATTCCAATGTTCATACACAATCTAATGTATGAATACTTGCAAGTGACATAATTACCGTAGTGTCAGGTTATTAGAGTTATGCAAAAATTGCAGCTTACTGTAGCACGAAGCACCAAGATGCGGCTCTCGGGACAGCTCAAATAGCACTTTTAGTTAGGCAAACGATTTCTAAGCTAGCGCCTGTCGAACAGCTCTTCCAAGGAAACACGTGAGCGTGAAGCCCCACGAGCAAGGTCCTGCAATTGATCCGCGGTCAGGGTGAAAAGCTGCTGTGCTGGTTGGGCGAGCTGCTGTGGTTGGGCGAGCACCTGCGGTTGCGCGAGCAGCTGGGGTTGCGCGAGCAGCTGCGGCGGTTGCGCGAATAGCTGGGGTTGCGCGAATAGCTGGGGTTGCGCGAGCAATTGTGGTTGCAGCTGGTAGGATTGCTGAAGCTGCGAGAGCTGCTGGAGCTGCTGAAGTTGTTGCAGCTGTTGAAGCTGCTGGAGTTCTTGCAGCTGTTGAAGCTGCTGAGGCTGCTGCACCGGTTGAAGCTGTTGGGGCTGCAGCAACGGTTGAAGCTGCTGGAGCTGCTGCATCTGTTGAAGCTGCTGGGGTAGCTGCACCTGTTGAAGCTGAGACTGGGGCTGCGAGAGTTGCTGCGGCTGCAGGGGCTGCGAGAGTTGCTGCAGCTGCAGGGGCTGCTGCGGCTGTTGCAGCTGCTGGGGCGGCAGCACCTGTTGAAGCTGAGACTGGGGCTGCGGGAGTTGCTGCAGCTGCAAGGGCTGCTGCGGTTGTTGAAGCTGCTGAGGCGGCAGCACCTGTTGAAGCTGAGACGGGGGCTGCGGGAGTTGCTGCAGCTGCAAGGGCTGCTGCGGCTGTTGAAGCTGCTGAGGCGGCAGCACCTGCTGAAACTGCTGGGGCTGCAGCACCTGATGAACCTGAGCCTGTGACTGTGGGAGTTGCTGCAGGTGCTGGGCCAGGAGGAGTTCCTCCTGCTGCTGGGCCTGCGGGACGCCCTGACGAACTGCTTCCAGACCTGAGATCTCACCCTCCGTCCCTTGCTCCGCCGTGGGCGTCGCCGACGCCACAGGTGCCGGACGCGGTTCCTCGGAGGCCGGCACTTGCGGCAGGAGCGTCTCCAAACTAGCGCGCTCCAGCTCTAAGCGCCGGTCCAGTGCGCTCTGCTGTCTCTGCTCCAACGCTTCCAAGCTCCGACCAAACTCCTCTCCCTGCTTCCTCAACAGCTCCTCCAGCTGTTCACTCGTCACGCCCACCTGCACAGGTCCACTTCTTCCTTCCTCTACATACACCTGCGCCGCCTGTGATAGTGACAGCACCCCACTGCCGACACTTGACCTCCGGCCTCGAGAACGACCACCTCCAGCTTTCCCCGTGCCTTTCCCCGTGCCAGCATCAAGTGCCCTACCCGACACGTCGCTCGGTGCTTGGCTCCCCCTTCGGTGTGGAACGGCCAGGTGCGCAGGCGCGGCAACCCGCTTCTGCAAGGTGTGGCCGTCAGCCAAATCCGACCTCATGCGCTTCCTTCCTTTCACCGCCTGAGACGCAATTGTCTCAGGCGGTGCAGCATCCTCCGTGACCGTATCCCCCTCGGAACCCGCGCCCCCACGGCTAGGGGCAACGGATGCCGCGTCCTTGTCGACGAAGAGGTAGTCGTCACGGGTAACGCTGGGTCCTAACTCCACCCGGTCCGCCGTATTGACCTGCCTCAACGGGGCCGTGACGGACACGCCCTCCTGGTGTAGGAGGCAGTACTAAACCTCTACTTGACAGTGACTGTGAAACTACTTGTGGATCATATATAGTGCAAGGTTCTATGTTATGCACTATATAAGACTAATCAAGCTATGTCGATTCTTAGGAACTATGTCCAGACTCAGTGCATATATTTGCAGTAAGAATTAGGTATTATATTGACTTTTTGCCATGCGGCTGTTTTTACTCTAGAAATCTCAACTGTTTCTTTGGCCTTGGCCATTACTTATTCACTCAGCTCTCTGAGGTGATCCTAGTCAGCATGGCCAAGTCTCATCAACCTATCATATGCTTGTACTACATTATCATGCAGTATGATGTGCCAGTATTCTACATGTCACATTATTACACAGTACAGTGGTACTGTGTACTCCCATATAAGGGGGGTCTCTTCCTCAACAGGGGTCTCGGGCGCTAATGCTGTAAGGCGCGTATGACACTTCTGGCATGTATGACATTGCTGAGTCATCCGCGCATGACACCGTGTGTTGTCCTAGCACAACTCCCCCCCCCTTCAGGTGGGAAGCGTCCTCGCTTGTGCTTAGATGCACAGTCGTTAGGCTGATTCGGAGCCCATGGTGTCCCACTCGCTGTCGTCGGACATCACTGGTGGCGGCGTAGGGTTGTACTCCGGCATCAAGGTCACCGGCTCCTCGTCAGCTTCTTCCGGATTAACGCAGACTCTTTCATCGTTGAGACCTGTCTCATTTTCATCTCTCCAAAGCAGCTCCGCTAGGTATTCACACACCGCTGCGATTGCCCCCACGGGTTGTTCCACCGGTAGAGAGCTGAATAATTGTTTAAGCAAGGCTGCGGGGATGCCATACACGTGCCATCCAGCTCCCATGCCTGGTCTAGGGTCGCCCGACACTCTGCTGGCGGAGCCGCTCTGCGCCATCTTCTCGTGCCGCCCATAACGGCGTTTGAAGTCGCAGGGGTTTTCGGGGTCGCAAGACTTCAGAGTGGCGATAGGCGCGTTGGTCCAGAAGTGGGTGGGCTTCTTGTAGGGCATACCATACTTACAATACGTAGCCAGATGCGGAGGTGGCAACCCTTGCATGCATCGGCGAGTGTGTAACCCATGAGGAGCTCGGCCACGCGGGTTCTCGATGAAGTAGAAGCTCGGCTGGAGGTACTTGATGATCTCCAGCGTTCTCCGCACTTGTCTGTCAGCACCACGCAAGTTTCGTATCCCTACCGTTTTGGCTTGGCTATACTCCGTGCATGGAGGGCTCGCCCAAATGACGTCAAAGTGCTTGGGCGAGAACTGCCGATAGTCCCAGTGCAGGACGTTTTCGCAGTGAGTGGGCTTCCATCGGTTCTGGATGTCCACCGAGACTACCTCACACCCAGGAAACTGCTTGCTGAACTGTCGTTCGACGGAGCCTGTGCCACAAAACAACACCAAGATCCGTATTGGGCATCGAGACGGCTGTAGGCGTGCCGCTCCTCGACCAGGTCCTTGGGATGGCATGAAACTGGTGGACGACACCGTCGCGAATGTGCCCACCTCGTCGTCGGCCCGTTCTTCCGGGATCCACGCCATTCCGTCCGCCTGTAACTCTTCAGGATCCGTCAACCATATCGCTCCTGCTGACTCCTCGCGTTTGCGAGTGACTCTACTCTTTTCACGTTCTTGCCTCTTGGCCTCGACCTTCTCGAACTCCTGAAGAGCGCGGTTAGGTATCCCTTTTCGGCCAACTCCATCGAACTCGAGGTCCTCGCGAGTTTTCCATTCATTCTCGGAGCGCGGCATACCTACCCATTTGACCATGTACTCCGTCCATGTCCGCCCGCTACGTCTCCTCGTGCGTGACCTCTCAATGCACTCCACCGCCATCTCCTTACGACCGCTCACGTCCACAGGGGGAGGCGGAATCTCCGCACTCCTGTCCGCGAACTTGTCCTGGCCCGACTCCACTGGGGTGAGTCTATCCACGGTGAAGACGTCGTGCACCTTCCACTGTGGTGGTAGCTTCAGGCGGTAAGCCGCGGGGGCCCCTCGGTCCTCGGTGGCGAGCTCCATCTGCCGGTCGCTGTGGAAGGCCTCCAGCACCTCCATCGGACCCAGGCGCTTCTTCAGCAACTTCTTGTGTAGGCCCCGATCCCCGGGCTGGGTGAGATGCGTGGCGTCCACCCACACCATGTCACCTATTGCGTACCGGCGAGCGCGATGGCGAGCATCATACTGGGCCACTTGCTGCTGCTGAGCTACCAGCAACCTATCGCGAGCAGTCTGCAACTGCTGAACAAACTGCCGGGCGGTCTCGTGGGCCGTGCCTTTCTTCACGACGTCCCCTCTCCCCCCTTGGCGCGGCCCCTACGAGAGGCCAACGCAGCTTCTACGAAGAAGTCGAGCTGCGACGCTGGGGCATGCCCATAGCAAAGCTCGAAGGGTGTGAATCCAGTAACCGCGGACCTGGAGTCGTTAATGGCGTACTCCACCGGGGTGCACCACAAATCCCAGTCTGTCTGGTTTGCGTCAACGTAGGCGCGCAACATGCGCTCCACCGTGTGGTTTGTGTGCTCCGCTTGACCGTCTCCTTGTGGATGGTACGGCGTAGTGGAGGCCACCTGCACCCCCATAAGGCGATGCAACTCCATATGAAAGGCGTCACGGAAGCGAGAGTCCCTGTCACAAACGATCTTCATGGGAGCACCGTGCAGTCGCCAAACATGGTCGAAGTACATTCGTGCCACTTGCTCAGCGGAACTGTCAGAGTACAGCATGGGGACCACGTGCACCATCTTGGACAACTTGTCCGTGAACGTGGCGAAGGCGTCGTAGCCCCGCTCCGTGCGCGGCAGACCTGTGACGAAGTCAATGCTCACCACCTGCCACAGCCTGACCGGGACCTGGAGGGGGTTCAGCTGGCCATCCGGATAGCTGTTCCTCGGGCGGGTCTGCTGGCATATCAAGCACGAGCGGGTCCAGTCGGTGACGTCTTTGTTCATGCGAGGCCACCAGAACCGCCGCACTATCCGAGCAAGAGTCTTATCTCGTCCGGTGTGTCCCGCCGCGGGAGACTCGTGCGCTTCACGCATGACTATCTCTCGAAGGGGAGAGTCGGATGACAACACCAGCTGGTAGCGTCCCTCCGCGATGCGCCAGATCATGTCGTCAACCATACGGAAGGTGTCCGTGCGCTGGTGCGGGGCGGCTAAAAGCTCTTCCTTTAACATCGTGAGGTAAGGGCTACGTTCGTACTCCGCGCGTAGTGCTTTCACGAACTGGCATGCCTTCAGTGGTCCTTTGGTTGCGCGTGCCTTGGCCGCTGGCCCTGACGTGACCATAGGCTCGCTTGCACCTTGAGCGGCGGGCGCACGAGCACTCTTCGCTCGAGGCCGAGTCCGGCTGGCCGCTGGCGCCCACACCAGCAGCACGGGCCACCGCAGCGCTGGTCGGCCTCCATCTGGTGACTCAAACAAGCATGTAGGGTGACCCTTGGCATCCTTGAGGTCGAACACCTTGACCACGTGCAGGCCGTACTTGGGCTGGATAAGGGTGCGCCAGGACGCGTCATAGTCCGGCAGTAGGAACATCGCCGACGTGTTCTCTGGGTCGGCGCGCCACTCAGCCATAAAGTGGCGTAGGATCCTCTCAATGAGGTTGCTATCCTTGGTGTAGGGGGGGTTGCACCAGACGTGCTTTCCCCGCCATTGCTGCTTGAGGCACTCCGTCCAATAGGTGTCCACCTGGCGGTTGACGCCCATGGAGTCACAACACGCGTCCACGTCGAACGGGCCGTACTGCGCTGAGATCTCTTCGAACTTCTCCTTTACCAGTTTCCAGTCCTGCCGGTCTACCACGTTATCGTAGTGGGAGCTTGACGCGGGAGGGGAACTTTGTTTGCTGGGAGGGGAAGGACTAAGGGGAGTTGAGGGGGCTGGAGAGGGGGCTTGCTCCGGTTGCGAGCGAGAGCGAGTAGTGACGCCCGCAAGGGTGGCTTCATGCAAGGCGCGCTCCGCGGTGTGCAACGTCTCAGCTGCGTCTTCCCACAGGTCGGGGGTTTCCACCCAGGTGAGCCCATTCAGATGAGTGAGCTCCCCAACGACCAACGGGGGGCTGACCGGAGGTACAGACTCGTCTTCAGAGTCGGAGTAATCAAACGTGGAGTCGAGCACCGAGATGGGGTCTTCAAGGGTCTTGACTTTAGCGGGCTCCTCGGACGGCTCTTCGTCGGTGTCGTCCTCGTCGATTGCACCGAATACTGAGGTGGGATCGGCGGGGGTTGAGCTCTCAGCCGACTCCCTTGGCACACTCTGACGAGGCTCGTCTGTGTCCCGGTCGACCACGCCCTTCTCCTTGAGCCCCTCTCTGGCGGATGACTGCTTGTAGTCTGGTCGTCTGGATTGGGCGTCCGGAACTACTAGGCATCGGCCAGGTACGTGCTCCATTTGGTGCACGCCCACTTCCACCAAGTCTTCATACCAGCGTGCTTGGCGTCGACTCAGCTCCCGAGCCGGCGCGAAGAGCCACTGCAAGGGTTTGTGGTCACCCATGAGTTTGAAGTCGGTGAATATAAGGTAATGCCTCCACGTCACTGTGGTGCAGTGGTGGATGGCGCACAGCTCCCGCTCCCCAGCGTGGTAGTTCTGCTCGGCCGAGGAGAATTGCCTGCTCTCGAAGGCCAACGGCTGAAGACCTCGTCCCAGGTCTTGCATCAACACGCCTCCTAGTGCGACCGCACTCGCGTCGGTCTGCACGCAAAATGGGCGAGACCCATCGGCTGCTGAGCGCTGGTCCGGTAGGGCGAGGATTGGTGCTGAAATCAATGCTGACTTCAATCGTTGGAAGGCTTCTTTCTCCTCCTTGCCCCAAGTCCATGGCACTCCCATCTTCGTGAGGCGAGTGAGAGGGTGGGCAATGTGAGCGAAGGACTGGATGTACCGCCGGTAAAAGCCACACATTCCAAGGAATTGGCGCACGTGGGTGACAGTCTCGAGCGCCGGCCAGTCGCGAACCGAGGCAACTTTGTCGCGTTGGGGGCGACAACCTTCCTTACTGCACACATGGCCAAGGAAGCGTACTGCTCGCATGCACAACTTCAACTTGCTCCGCTTGAGGTATACTTTGTGCTGGCGACAGACCGCTAATACAGCTCGTACATGGCCGACATGCTGCTCAGGTGTGTCACTGAAAATCATGATGTCGTCCACGAACACTCTGCAGAAGGGTAGGTGTCCGAGGTACTGCGTCATCATTCTTTGCCACGTGCTCGGTGAGTTGCTCAGTCCCATAGGCATGACCAGCCACTCATAAGCTCCAAAGTGGGTGGTCATGGCTGTCTTCTCGATGTCCTCCTGTTCCATGGGAACTTGCCAGAATCCCCACAAGGCGTCAGCAGTGGAGAAGACGGTTGCTCCTTGTAGGTCATCGAGGAGGGTTTGTACGTCAGGAAGAGGGTACTTGTCCTTGACCGTGATCTCATTTATCGACCTGTAGTCGATAACCAAGCGCAACTCCTTAGGGTTGCTCGGCTTTGGCACCATAAGTACCGGACAACCCCAGGGGGACGCCGATGGACGGATGTACCCCTTGGCCAACAGCTCGTCAAGTTGTGCACGAAGTTGCCGAAGCTCCTCTTGCGACAACTTGTAGTTACGCCGATGCAGCGGCTGCCCACTCCAGTCGGATCGCAAGCGAATGTTGTTCTTGTAGTCGCGGCTTTGGACGGAGTCAGGCAGCTCCGTACATATGACGTCCCTGAACTCCTCCTCAAGGTCGCGCAGCTGTTGCCATATCTCCGGGGACACTGTCTCGTCAATCTCGTCCGGCTCCTCCGCTTCCTTGGCATGGGGCTTGGGCGGCGGTGTCGGTGACGGTGGTTCCTCGGCCACAGGAGCGGCCTGCTCTTGAGATAAACCTTCAGTATGGGGCTTCTCGTCGCTCCAGCGCACACGCTTGCGTCGCGGCCGACGTTCGCGGAGTAAGCGCCTTCCCTGCTCCAGCGCGGCTGCGGCTTCGGCATGCCAGGTGGGTGGTTTCCCTTGCGCGTGGTCGTCGATTGCTTGGGCACGTACGTGCTCAGGTAATAAAGCAAATGCTCCCAAAGCTTCGCGCTTGCTCTGGAAGCACCCCAGATGTAGGTTGTTGGATGGCGCATTGTCCGCCGGGGGGCCAACAGCACCCTCCAGCGCGACCACGTCAAAGTTTTGTGGGCGGGTGGACTCCACTGTTGCGTACACCTTATCCAAGTGGTCCTCGTCACTGGTGCCTGGGCTAGGCCGCACAGATTCCCGGAGGAGTAGAGCGTCCTCGGCTTCGGAGTCAGTGTCTGACGCGGACATCAGCGCAGGCGCGTCCGTCTCCCCCAGATCCGCTTGGGAGGAGTCCATGGCGCCCGCGACTTGGGCGTCTTGCTGCTCAGAGCTAGACGTGGCGCAACGCTCGGACGAAGCGTCCCTAGGCTTGGCGTTGGTCTCGGCGTCGGTCTCTTCATTACAGGCGACCGCCCCGAAGGTGCCGTCGGGTGCTAGGTACACCACGAAGGCACACTCATCCTTAGATTGGAGGGCTCGAAGGTCCTTGCGTACCCTTTTGGGGTCCAACAAGACTCCTTGTACCAACGCCATGGCCTTATCCTTGGGTCTTGAGGGGTCTGGCGTTCCCGGAGAGCAGCCTGTAATGACCACTCTCTTGCTTCCAGAACCAAACCGGATGGAAACCCATCGGGAGTAATCCAGAGAGGTGGTATTGGTCCACGAAAGTCGTCCGTCCGTCCGTCCGTCCACTGTC
>LGRX02001132.1:0-11266 GCA_001247695.2 Cymbomonas tetramitiformis | reverse complement strand
GCGCCCAGTGCCCGCCTCTCACATCTGAAAGCATCCGGCCTCCGGGTGCCCCCGGTGTTCACCTCACAGGGAAATTATTCACAACCATCAGTTTTTGCAGCTGGTTACAATCTTACCTTTAGAATAGGCATGTTTTCCTCCTCAAATGCACTGTATGCCATCTTGCGTGTCTCTGGCTTCGCCTGCAACCCATATCCTCCCAATCAAATCCATCACATCGCCGTGAGCCCACCTCTCATACACATAGGCCTGACAGCAACGCACGCTTCAACACTTCAGTCTAATTAGGCTTCCCTGATACTTAAACGCACACCAAAGGCAACTCTATGACAACCTCGTACACTCTGACACAGTTTCAGTGCACACCCTCCGGCAGAAATCGAACACCTGCCTTCATGAAAAACTTCACAGGATTAGTTTCCTGATGGCCCACTCAGGCTGACCCAACTGAAAAATTTCAAGCTTCAAGGGTTCTCATGGGTTCCCTTCGACTTTCCCGTGCACTCCACGTACGTAAATTAGGATACTGCAATGCACAGGACAAGTGCTGTCCCGGCTGCACCCCTCCCAGGGGTGTCTCGGGGGTTGAGGGGAGCCAGGTTGCGTACTGATCCAGCGAGAGTGGTGGCCTCCATGGCACTGACTGCCGCATCCATGCCCGAGGCATCCACTAGACCTTGTTCACGGTTCACATTCTGACGGTCCACCACGTTTGAGTAGTCCTGCCAGATCAGCGCGCAATTCTCAGTCTGAATCACGAGGCTCAGCAATAGCCTCAATATATTCTGGATCTCGATCACACTTGTGCAGTGCTCCCATCTTAGGGCCAATGCCCACCGCATGTCAGCCGCAAGACCCCACCAAAGCAAACAGACACGTTGGCACGCCCGGAGCTCTTCTCGGACGCCGTATAAGTCCACTGACAACGATATGATTGAAGTGTCCATGAGCTCACGGTGGAATGGCTTAGGTGCAAACCTGTTCAGTGACCTCACGTCGTGCAGCTGTTGTTCTGGCGGAAGCTGCGTGTGCCTGCTGCTTCTCTTGTTCCTTCTTCTTTGACTCAATCTCCGCCCGCGTGACCTGGATTCAAAGCCAACACTCAAACTAACTTGCCTGAAAACCATCTTTGCGTGTCTTGACCCTTGTGGCCTGCCCTCAATATTACTCTGGCGTGGCCTGATCATCACTCCCCTTGTGGCTTGCCCTCAATATTACTCTGGCGTGGCCTTCAACCTTAATGATCAAATCCACTCTGTCCTGCTTCATATTCAGAAGAGAGTTCGGACATGTTTCCTTCACATTGCTATAAGCACCTCGGGACCGCAGAAGCGCCGATAATTACCCACTACCACGATTCACCTTGCTCTTTGCGAAACTTGACAGCAAACTGAACCACGTTTCAATCAAACAGACCTGTCACAGAGGCTTAAGAACACAAGCCCACGGAGGAAAGCTGATATAACTACATCAGGTGAGCAGGTATGTAGCCTCCTGTCAGTGAAGCAGGTAAGAAAGCAGATAACAAGGAAGGCACACCTTTCCACCAGTGTCCTTGCATTTTCCCTTCTTCCCCTGTCATACAACAGCAACGGTAAAAGAAACTCAACAGCGAATCCAAGTATCGTCCCAAATACTCCAGAGAGCACGCAGCAAAGGTGAATTTAGACGCCCTGAGATGGATTCTGGGTACGAGGACAAGAGGGGCGCAGAGATTGCCAGGAAGCCACGCGGCATCAAGATGATAGGGAAAACTGAATGTTGGAGGCAAGTGAAGGGAGAGCATACCCCACTCAATGCGGCTTCCTCCTCTTCGGCCTGCCTCCTCGCTTCGGCTTTCCTCCGCGCCGCTTCTTCCTTCTGCGCACAGTGCACCCGATACGATCGTCAAAGGGCCATCTGCCGCGAACGTGACGTTGTGACAGGCTCCACTTTCAACGTGAGGGTCGCGAGAAAGGTCAGAAGGCCCTGCTTGTGTGAGAGGGCTACAAGGCTCGAGTGTCAACGACAGCAGCAGCGAGGGCTGAGGGCATCGCGCATCCGAGAAACTCCGCCGTCTGGTGGTTAGAGCTGAGCCGACAAGTGGAAACAAGGCGGGGAACTTGCGTTGTCGGCTTGCGCATCCTTCTTCAGGGCTGCTTTGTTTTTCTTTCCTTCGCCAGCTGCTTTCCAGTCCGAATCCTGAAGATACACGAGGTAGCTCGGCTTATGACAGGAAATGTAGGCAAATATTTCGGATGACATGATTTCTCCCTAATGAGCATGGGAGCTGCCTCGCTGGGCTGAAGGTACAACCCGCTGAGAAAAGTAGGAATTCTGGACCATTGCACTTCAAGGAAGACTGAACCTATCCGTTGCCTTCAAGTAAAACTGTCACAGAGCATAGCAGTTGCGATCTCCGGATGACAGCTACGTCAAGGACGCAAAGGTACCTCTTTAGCCCTTGAAGCCTGTTCTTCCTTGGCCGCGGCGGCGTTCGCAGCCTTGCTTTTTGCCGATTCCATCTACAGAAGAACAAGTGGCAGGTGATTCACAAAAACACATGTTGGTTGACTGAAACAAAGCATTAAGTTAACGGTGAGCACATATTTCAAATACAAGCTAAGCGGGGAACACATTTCGTATTTGATCTCACAGTACTACAGCGGTTCGCGAGGTGTGGAAGGTCAAACGAGCGGAGAGTATTCCCCAAATAGTCAAAACAAGACTCGCAAGCGTTGATAGCTAAAGCGGCATGCCCTAGTAACCTCCGCGTTTCCAAAAACTCAAGAGAAATACTTAGTGTGTGGACAGACAGTTATGAAAAGAAGCTGTTTTTAAAGGTCCAAATACGCTTCCGAAGGCGAACTCACTCAACAGTATGGTGAATGACATATAGACATGTGTCAAATATAAGCATACCTTTTTCCCACCCATATTGAAAATTCAAGGAGACTGCTTTCCTGAACGAATTTCAAAGTGTGCCAAAATGTTTGCTCGGAACAAGGAAGCCATCCAACCTCCACAAGACAGTACTTGTAGAGTCTAGACACTAGTGAGACCAAGCGAAGGGGAATCAACTCGAACTGTTTATAGGGGGGACGTGAACGTACAGGTGGGGAAAAAATAAATCTCTTATCCAAGGGAACTTATCAATTCCTAGCACACACACTCATTACAGTCATTTCATATTCGTTTTCCGCAAGGAGAATGATGACATCGTGCCGCATGGATGGGCCCGGACGGGAGTCAAGCTTGGCGATGGCGATGCGGCATTCGACTCGGGAAACTTCGGCATGGTTGCGGCAGGTCATCGAAAATGCAACGTGCGGATGCCGCAAACATTTCAGGAGTGACACAGGAGTGACGGTCATCGCTCGACACGGAATACCGACAGTTATCGATGATTCGTGGATAAATTATCGATAAGCTATCGACAAAAGAACCTTTTAAAGTATGCGTTTGGCTGCTCCGTCCCCGCTCATGTAATTGCAAGCGGTTTTTACACAATTCACATCAACTACTAAAATACGTTCAATTTGTTTTTACTATGATATATACGCGTAGTTAGACACTCGAAGCGCAGCGAAAGATGCTGTACTTCGCGTTTTAGGATTCTCGCGGAGTGCGGGGGTACCCTTGCGGTATGCAACGATTGCGCGGTGATACGTACAGAGATTAGTCTCCGGTAAGTTTTCCCCCAAAGTTAAACTAAGTTAACGTTGAGTTAAAGCGTGCTTGGCTTCACATCACCCATATTCGCGGATGCAAGCAACCCGCGAAGAGGGTGAAGAATGTGGTTGTTCAAGCGCGTTTTGGGCATCCGCGTTTCTACGGATGCTCAAAGTAGCGGCTGAAACTCGCTAAAACACTTCATGATATATATACGAAGTGTTTGAGAGAGTGTCACACGGTTTGAACACGAATAAGCCTGCGGCTGCAAACATTTTGTTCCAAAATCCCCCGCTTTTGTGGTACCATGATGAAGAACGTAAGCCGTTCTTGACACAAGCGCTCATCATCTCCCTAAAAAAAACAAGTTACGGAAAGATCAATAAATTATAACATTACGAAGTTACAAGTATCATAACTTCGAAATAATATCATACATATCTGCTCACTGTAGCAGAAATATGAGGTTTTGTTCCACAGCGGGCCGTTCGGGCGCTATTAAATTCGGGCGATGAGCAAATTTCTTGCGGATGGATCCTTGCTGCACCTCCTGAGGTGCGGTGAGGAAAAGCAAGCTGATGCCGCATGGATCAGGCCTCGCGCGTCAGCCACCGTCAGTCATCGGACATGGTTCTTTGCGGCAGCGATGGAAGAAGATTTGCGCCCGATCTGCGGCAAATTCAATCGGAAATGAAACCGTCAACGCCGCATGGATTTTCACAGTATCCCTGCGGAAATCCAATATGAAATGACTGTATTTGAGCGAAATATAGGCGGGAGTACCCTTATTATCAGAGTACCCTTATTATCACTGTATCCGTGGGCGATGCCTTGCGGCGATATATATGATCAAACAGGAGATATATGTATATATATATGCTGTTTTGTAACTGTAAAAATGCAGGTGTGCTGGCTCTTGGAATACTAAAGTCAGATAAAATAATATGATGTCTGGCTAAGTGTTTCGGGAGCCTGACTCTGTGACACAGGCACTGCAGGTGACATCCAGGCGAGGGGTGAAACTAAGGGTGCACCACTGCTCCCCCCCTAAGGGGGGGGGAAAGTCAGCATACCCGTGACACCACCTCACCCCCTAAGGAGGGAGGTGCACTGCAGGGCCAGCCGGTACACCCGGACAGGCGGCTAGAAGAGATGTTAGAATGTTACTCTGAGAGGCCTTTTTCAACCTAGCTAGAAGCAATTCCATGCATGGCGCTAGTAAAATCTTACATCTCAAGCCCGATTCCAATTCTAGGGTTGTGGAGCTTCTCCGCTCACACTGCCGTTGATCTTGGGCAGCCACACAGGGGAAGAGCGAAATGCCGGCCAATCGGTGTCGTCCTCGTCGTCGAAGGCGGCGCCGTAGCAAGCAGGCTCTTCGAGGTCATCAGGCAGCGGATAGGCGGCATCGTCCGTGGTTGGCACCACCAGAGAGCCGCTGCCGACTGTGTCGATTGCATCACCCGTAATCGGTGCAGGCAGGGAGAGGCGGGCGGAGAGGGCTGCCGCAGCAGGCTGCTCCTCGGGTGGAGCCGGCGGGTCCACCGCAGGGGGCGGTGCCGTGAGGGCGGCGGCGGATGCATCAAGCGGCGGGCGGGCAGTGGCCGCTCGCGATGTCTCCAAGTGCCTGTTGTTTGCGAATGCCTCGACGCACACGTACGGGCAGGCACCACGGGTGTCGGGGTGGGAATCCGTGACGTGCCACATGCGGAAGCAGACAGTGCAGGGAAAACCCGTACCCACCCACTTGAGGTACATGGAGTTCGGGGAATCGGACGTCCATTTTCCCTCCAAGGGCGCAGCCGATTGCTTTTGCATGCGAAGGGCCATGGCAACAGGGGACCGCGGAGATGGGTTGGGCCTCTGGGGCGCCTGCTTAGGGCGGTACCCAGAGCCCTCGGGCGGGATGTCGGGAGCGGCAGAGGACGAGAGTGTGGCAAGGGGGCTCTCGTCCCGAAAGGCGAGGCGGATGCGGAGAGCAAGGCGGGCAAAAGTGAAGACCGCACCCGCACGCAACTCGCGCAACACCACCAGGTACAGAGGGGCGATGTACGGCGACTGCTTGGCGGACTCGGACAGAATGTGCCAGAGGTCCATGACGCGGTCGGGGTCGTTGTACGCCGGCTTAAGCTTCTGGTGGCGGTCTCCAAGCCGTCGAATTAGTGCAAGTTGTGGGGCGGGGTCCTCGATCTCGGTGAGGACAACCGCCCTCATCTGAGTCCAGAAGCGCATGCCGTCCGCGTCGGGCACACCCTCCACCTCGTACCGTAAGCGCTGAAGAGCGTAGCGGCCGTCAGCAGGGTGGTGGCGGGCACACTCGTGGTAGACGCTCAGTGCGTTGCCACGAAGCGGGTGCGGAAGGATGCTGAAGAGGATCTCGTTGATGGTGACGTGGTAAAAGTCATGGTCGTGCTCGAGGTCCAGGAGCTTGGCCGCCTCGCTGTAGGAGACGGGGTACAGCACGTGAGCCAATCCCGAGAGGAGAGCGTTGAAGTCCACGTCGGCAGTCGTGGTGTCCAAAGTGTAACCAGTGGGCATTTTGAGGCCAGTAGACTTCAGGAAGGAGAGGAGGTCACTCCCATACTGAAAAGCGTAGGCGAGCTGCTCGATGTACTCATCCTCGCGCCCCTCCTCCACAGGCGTGGTGGTCAAAACGTCGGGATCGTTGAAGTAGTCGAAAGCCGTAGGGGCGTTGACCGTTGATGTCGGTTTTGAGCGCAATGAAGAAGTTCCAACAATTCTGCGTGGTCTACGGGACAAGGCAGGGGTAGACTGCGAATCGGAAGGTGAATGTGACGGGGTTCCGCCCTGATGTGTGCGGGCAGCGCGCAGAGCGGATGCGAGTCCCTCACGTCGAGTCGAAGCCATTGTCGGAATAAAATATTGCGAGTCCAGTTGTAACTTGAAGCACACGAGGTGTGCAATAAAAACAGCCGAAGATGTCGTGAAAAAGATGTCAAGATGTCGCGATGTCGTTTGCCGTGCCGTGACGTGCTGCGAGTGGTGCGGTGCGGCTGATGTCGTGTTGCTGCCAAAAGATGTCGATAGAGTCGCCAAAAAGCGAAGCGGACTAGAGAGACTAACAAGCCAACACAAAAGGTGCGTGGGCCGGTAACCTGATCAAACAGGAGATATATGTATATATATATGCTGTTTTGTAACTGTAAAAATGCAGGTGTGCTGGCTCTTGGAATACTAAAGTCAGATAAAATAATATGATGTCTGGCTAAGTGTTTCGGGAGCCTGACTCTGTGACACAGGCAGCACTGCAGGTGACATCCAGGCGAGGGGTGAAACTAAGGGTGCACCACTGCTCCCCCCTAAGGGGGGGGGAAAGTCAGCATACCCGTGACACCACCTCACCCCGAAGGAGGGAGGTGCACTGCAGGGCCAGCCGGTACACCCGGACAGGCGGCTAGAAGAGATGTTAGAATGTTACTCTGAGAGGCCTTTTTCAACCTAGCTAGAAGCAATTCCATGCATGGCGCTAGTAAAATCTTACATCTCAAGCCCGATTCCAATTCTAGGGTTGTGGAGCTTCTCCGCTCACACTGCCGTTGATCTTGGGCAGCCACACAGGGGAAGAGCGAAATGCCGGCCAATCGGTGTCGTCCTCGTCGTCGAAGGCGGCGCCGTAGCAAGCAGGCTCTTCGAGGTCATCAGGCAGCGGATAGGCGGCATCGTCCGTGGTTGGCACCACCAGAGAGCCGCTGCCGACTGTGTCGATTGCATCACCCGTAATCGGTGCAGGCAGGGAGAGGCGGGCGGAGAGGGCTGCCGCAGCAGGCTGCTCCTCGGGTGGAGCCGGCGGGTCCACCGCAGGGGGCGGTGCCGTGAGGGCGGCGGCGGATGCATCAAGCGGCGGGCGGGCAGTGGCCGCTCGCGATGTCTCCAAGTGCCTGTTGTTTGCGAATGCCTCGACGCACACGTACGGGCAGGCACCACGGGTGTCGGGGTGGGAATCCGTGACGTGCCACATGCGGAAGCAGACAGTGCAGGGAAAACCCGTACCCACCCACTTGAGGTACATGGAGTTCGGGGAATCGGACGTCCATTTTCCCTCCAAGGGTGCAGCCGATTGCTTTTGCATGCGAAGGGCCATGGCAACAGGGGACCGCGGAGATGGGTTGGGCCTCTGGGGCGCCTGCTTAGGGCGGTACCCAGAGCCCTCGGGCGGGATGTCGGGAGCGGCAGAGGACGAGAGTGTGGCAAGGGGGCTCTCGTCCCGAAAGGCGAGGCGGATGCGGAGAGCAAGGCGGGCAAAAGTGAAGACCGCACCCGCACGCAACTCGCGCAACACCACCAGGTACAGAGGGGCGATGTACGGCGACTGCTTGGCGGACTCGGACAGAATGTGCCAGAGGTCCATGACGCGGTCGGGGTCGCTGTACGCCGGCTTAAGCTTCTGGTGGCGGTCTCCAAGCCGTCGAATTAGTGCAAGTTGTGGGGCGGGGTCCTCGATCTCGGTGAGGACAACCGCCCTCATCTGAGTCCAGAAGCGCATGCCGTCCGCGTCGGGCACACCCTCCACCTCGTACCGTAAGCGCTGAAGAGCGTAGCGGCCGTCAGCAGGGTGGTGGCGGGCACACTCGTGGTAGACGCTCAGTGCGTTGCCACGAAGCGGGTGCGGAAGGATGCTGAAGAGGATCTCGTTGATGGTGACGTGGTAAAAGTCATGGTCGTGCTCGAGGTCCAGGAGCTTGGCCGCCTCGCTGTAGGAGACGGGGTACAGCACGTGAGCCAATCCCGAGAGGAGAGCGTTGAAGTCCACGTCGGCAGTCGTGGTGTCCAAAGTGTAACCAGTGGGCATTTTGAGGCCAGTAGACTTCAGGAAGGAGAGGAGGTCACTCCCATACTGAAAAGCGTAGGCGAGCTGCTCGATGTACTCATCCTCGCGCCCCTCCTCCACAGGCGTGGTGGTCAAAACGTCGGGATCGTTGAAGTAGTCGAAAGCCGTAGGGGCGTTGACCGTTGATGTCGGTTTTGAGCGCAATGAAGAAGTTCCAACAATTCTGCGTGGTCTACGGGACAAGGCAGGGGTAGACTGCGAATCGGAAGGTGAATGTGACGGGGTTCCGCCCTGATGTGTGCGGGCAGCGCGCAGAGCGGATGCGAGTCCCTCACGTCGAGTCGAAGCCATTGTCGGAATAAAATATTGCGAGTCCAGTTGTAACTTGAAGCACACGAGGTGTGCAATAAAAACAGCCGAAGATGTCGTGAAAAAGATGTCAAGATGTCGCGATGTCGTTTGCCGTGCCGTGACGTGCTGCGAGTGGTGCGGTGCGGCTGATGTCGTGTTGCTGCCAAAAGATGTCGATAGAGTCGCCAAAAAGCGAAGCGGACTAGAGAGACTAACAAGCCAACACAAAAGGTGCGTGGGCCGGTAACCTGATCAAACAGGAGATATATGTATATATATATGCTGTTTTGTAACTGTAAAAATGCAGGTGTGCTGGCTCTTGGAATACTAAAGTCAGATAAAATAATATGATGTCTGGCTAAGTGTTTCGGGAGCCTGACTCTGTGACACAGGCAGCACTGCAGGTGACATCCAGGCGAGGGGTGAAACTAAGGGTGCACCACTGCTCCCCCCCTAAGGGGGGGGGAAAGTCAGCATACCCGTGAATATAGCCCAAACCCCGTTATCCCAAGTTGACTTTTGAGTAAATTTGGAAGCCCAAACGCCCCATATATCGGTCGATGTCGAGGGGTCGCAAAGCGCAGGCACTCAGCACCGCTGCGAAGGCTTGCTTGAAAAATGGCAAGCCATCCAACAAGTGGTTTCGTGGGTTTTACGCTCGTCATGCGAGCTTCATCTCCGAAAAGACCAAGCATAGACAAGACAAAAAGCGAGTGCAAGCAGCGACAGAGGAAGTTGTGCATGACCACTTCCACGGAACGTACGGGTCTCGTCTTTCTCTCGTCGGTCGCTCCCTCGCTCCCTTGCATATCACAACAATTCATGCATTTCCGTTGTTCATATGTTGTTTCGCATTTGTGAATATATAATTAGCATAATCATCGGTATTGCAACAATTCGTTGATTTGTGTGGGTGACTTCGTTTGCACGCAGGTATGGCTTGCGCGCTGAGCTCATCGTTGCACAAGCTGCGAACCTTGCAGCTCCCTTGTTCGACGAGGAAACTGACTCCATTTTGGACCCACGCCGCTTCTTAAACGAGGATGAGCTTCCCCAGTTCATCGACTATGCCGATTCAAAAGGCAACAACAAGAAGAAGGTGGGTGCTGGGAAAGGTGATATCGCCCAGGAGGCAGCGCACTCCAATCGCACCAGCGTCACTGTGCACATGATATGGGGCCTGTGTGGGTTCAAGTGGGGAGACCAAGTCATTCTTGCTCAGTCACAACTCGCCGACGATCTAGCCATAGAGGAAGCACGCGAGGTTTTCACCAACGAGATCCATGAGACCCAGAAGGTTTCCACGTACCTTTTGGTCTCCCCATCTGCCAAAGGCATTCAAACCGGCACCACGCTCGGGGAACGCATGGACATGCTAGATGTGGAGGTGACTGCACGTGGTTTGGCAAGACCCATCGTAATACTCACCGATGGGCACAAGAGCAGATTCAGTGGAGAGGTGCTCCGTAAGTGCGAGGAGTATCAGTTCCGCATGTTCGTCGAGCGCAGCAACTCATCACAGTTTCTCCAGGCACTAGATCAATTCAATAAGAAATTTCACAACCAATACATAAAGTGCAAAAAGAATTACAAAAAGGAGAGGGCATCTCTTCTCGCGCGTGAGAGTGGCAAGCACGTATCGGAATCCGACATCAAGCTGTCCAAAGTGGACTTCCTCATTCTGCTGTCTCGCATCTCCCTTGACTGGTGCACGGCTGAGGATCGTCGCACATCATTCCGAGTCGTAGGCTTGCTGCAAAATAGTCTGGCACCTGCAGAGATCGACCGCAGCACTTTTGTCGTGCAGCCTTCATCCACGGAGGTCCTACCTGCTGTGACCTTTGGTCCGATCGCATCTCCCCCCAATGTCCGCAAGAACACCGCGGATTATTGGAAAGCCAAGTTTTTGGCTTGTGATGAGCGTAGGATTCAGCTTGAGTCCCTTCACGTTCGCCCTTCTGAGCTTGGGTTGTTGACAACACCGGACTTTGTGCCCTCGGGTAAGAAGCGCAAGAGGAACTTCACGGACAAGCACGGCTCCCTCAACTTGCAAGAGATGCTCGCGCTCAGGGAGGAGGCGGATGCTGCTGAGGCGGCTGCAAAGGAGCAGCGGGATGCAAACGCGCGGAGTCGGTTGGAGCGGTTTGAGACAGCAACACGAGAGGTGGAAGAATTGGTAATTGCCTTCCGCGCTTGCCATACCCCGGAAGGTGTGTGGCAATGTACCTGCTCAATCACACCTTGCCCACAGCGGAACAAAAAGTATTGTGCCTTCTGCAACAAAGTGAAGGCACGTGTTTGCATGACAGCAACTTGTAAAACGGCCCGGCTTGCTCAATCATCTGCAGCATCTGCTCCTGGCACATCCTCTGCTCCTGGCACATCCTCTGGAGCGGGCACATCCTCTGGGGCTGGAACATCTTGTGGTGTTGGAACATCAGCTGGTGCTGGAACCTCTTCTGGTGCGGGAACATC
>LGRX02001131.1:0-34659 GCA_001247695.2 Cymbomonas tetramitiformis | reverse complement strand
CCCCCTCTTCCTTCCCCCACTGCACCCTTGGGAGGAACCCTGCTCCAACAGCCTTCGCCACCCTCCCTTGCGCTCATCTACACCACTCCGCCCTCCCCAGAACCCCCCTTGCACTCTCCAGAACCCATCATGCACTCTTCAGCACCTCGCTCTCACTGAACCACCCTCGCCGGGGAGGTCACGGGAGGAGCAAGCATGCAGTGCGGGCCCGAGATCTGGTGGGCAATGAGCAGGCAGTGACGCAAGATTGGTCGAGGCGCCACCGCGGAGTGAGAGCCAGGCGAGTGATCGCGGGACAACCGCAGCGGCAACAGCCCGTGCATACCCATCAAATGAATCACGCGGACTTTGTGATCATCGCACGTGAGGAATAACGCCTTGCTGTGGGGGCACCTGAGCACAGACTCGCACTCGCGGGCGCTCCTCCGCCCCTGCACAGCACAGTCATAGGCACGGACACACAGAAGTGGCGAGAGGCGGGGGATAGCCAGAAGTGGCGAGAGGCGGGACACCAGAAGTGTCGAGGAGCGGGACACACAGAAGTGGCGAGAGGCGGGAAACACAGAAGTGGCGAGAGGCGACACACAGAAGTGGCGAGAGGCGGGACACACAGAAGTGGCGAGAGGCGGGACACCCAGAAGTGGCGAGGTGCGGGACACCCAGTGGAAAGAGGCTGCAAGAGGGTCACCATCGCATGCTTAAGAAGTATCCCCGCGTGATCGGGTAGTGGAACAGCGGCTGGTGCGCGTCTCGGAGGTCCCAGAACTTGATGTTGCCTGAGCGCCCTCAAGGGTTCCGCGCATTAGCAAAAGCATTGCAGCCTGCAAGCAGGGGCGTCGTCACGCAAGGCACTGCAGCCTGGAGGCAGGGGCGTCATCACGCAAGGCGCCGAAGCCTGGAGGCGGGAGCGTCATCACGCAAGGCGCCGCAGCCTGGAGGCAGGGGCGTCATCACGCAAGGCGCCACAGCCTGGAGGCAGGGGCGTCATCACGCAAGGCGCCGCAGCCTGGAGGCAGGGGCGTCATCACGCAAGGCGCCGCAGCCTGGAGGCAGGGGCGTCATCACGCAAGACGCCGCAGCCTGGAGGCAGGGGCGTCATCACGCAAGGCGCCGCAGCCTGGAGGCAGGGGCGTCGTCACGCCAGGTGCCACAGCCTGGAGGCAGGGGCGTCATCACGCAAGGCACTGCAGCCTGGAGGCAGCGCTCACGCAGGCGCCGCAGCCTGAGGCAGGGGCGTCATCACGCCAGGTGCCGCAGCCTGGAGGCAGGGGCGTCATCACGCAAGGCGCCGCAGCCTGGAGGCAGGGGCGTCACCACGCAAGGCGCCGCAGCCTGGAGGCAGGGGCGTCACCACGCAAGGCACCGCAGCCTGGAGGCCGATGCAAGTAGAGGAAGGGTGGTGTAGAGCCTATTTCACATTAGAGTGCCTTCCAGGGGAGATGAGGCTTCACAATGGCCGATTACTAGGCAACCAGCACCGCACCACACTCTGAATGGCATGCGAACAGCCGACAAAAGCCAGCCCACCATCATCCTAGTGGATGTCAGAAGCAAATCAGGAGCAGGGCGGGGCCGTGACAAGATATCACCAACTCATACATATTCCCAACCCAGATGCAAAGCAGCATGGAAAGATGATACGATGTGACCGATCATCGCCCAACAATAGTTGGTCCCAGCACCACACTAACATATTGGCGCAAGGGTGGTTATCCTCCTAGCGGGGGCGCTGCGACATCAATGGGAGCGCACCCGCATGACCGCAGGTGACCACCACGTTAAAGGACGAGTTCCCCTGCTTGCCCCCCACCCCTCAGGTCGCTTCCGATGAGGCCCGGTGACCGCTGGCACCGCTGGTGTGGAACTGGGCAAAGGCACTTGCTCCTCAGCGGAAGCAGATGCACGGATGTGTTACCGTCTGTGGCACAACGAGCCGCGAGAAAATGGAAGAGGGGCGGGTGTGAACCACTTTGGTGAGGGCCCACTGAGGAGAAGTTCACAAGCGTTACGGGGGCCCGGTCGGACGGCAGGGCGGGACTTTGCGACGTCAAGGCAGGGGCTGGGCTTTGATGGCAAATATGATGGCTTCGGGCATCTGAAAAGTGTCGGGTGTACTGCGCATGCTTCAGTGGACGAGTCGTTGCTCACAGAGCTGCAGAATTGTGCGACTCGGTTGTTGTGTGTGGGACACGAGGTGGCGACGGCGAGTTCCGTGCTCTTCTGTCTAGTCCGGAAGAAAGTGGTGACATTGTGAATGGTCCGCTTTGGTGACAGGGTGGATGATGTCGGTCGTTTGATTCTCAGGAAAGTTCAGATCGCAAAAGTGCCAAAGGTTCATGAAATGTAGAAGACACTTTACCAAGAGTTTGCCAATTCACAGATTTCAGAGATTGGTTCAAAGTATCTTGCAAAAGTTCGGACAGTGAGGAGAAGATGCATTTTTATCAACTATTTATTTGTATTTGCCTTGCATGAAAGGATACAATGTACAGTGACACAATCGGATAATCGCATGATACATTACACTGTATAAATAGTTGTACAACTTGCTGCATATAGAGGACTGCTGCAGTACTCTGTATGAGGATATTATGCCAGAAGCTGGTGTTTGAATTCCCGCCTACATGGTATGTGTGAGAGATGGTTCTGCTTGTTCGCAAGGATTACTCTAAAAGGAACAGATTATTCCGAACCTATTGTTCATGTAAAACACCTCACAAGGCGACCTCGTAACTTTATTCGTTTTCTAATGAACCAACCATTTTCGGAGTGTATAGTTATCGATTTCAGTAGAGAGGGGGGCACGTGGGCGCTGACCAGCGTCGCGGGGGCCACTGGGGGAGGGGGGCGTGGGCGCTGATCAGCCGCTGGGACCACTGGGGGAGGGGCATGTGGGCGCTGACCAGCGTCGCGGGGGCCCATTGGGCTTGCCGCAGAGGCAGCGAATCAGCCATGAAGCAGTGCACAGGATACGCCTGCAAGGGGAGTAGCCCCCTTCAGTGCCAAGCAACAGGAAGCATTTGGCTGCCTCGGTCATCGCCCTGGAAAGCCCACCTCTCCAGAAGGCGGACGGCCAGCTCACGCGCCAGCTGTAGAAAGCGCGCATGCACCTTGCAGGTCATCGGAAGCAAGGCGGAATCACAGCGGTGACCTGCGAGAACCTGAATGGATCCGACGGCCCTTTGTGGGCGGCGCGCGGCTCCGTGGGATGGCATGCATCTCAAGATCTGCCCTATATATCCCATGCGATGCTAGGCGAGTTCCCATGGAAGGTGCAGACCAATCGCTGCTGCACCTTACGATGGTTGGTCACCGGGCCTCCACATCAGGCGCAAAGCCTGTGTTGTGATTCTCAATATGTTTGATGTCGCTTGTCAACCCTCGCGGTGTGTGTTGTGAACCTCGCTGTGTGTGTTGTGAACCTCGCTGTGTGTGTTGTGAACCTCGCTGTGTGTGTTGTGAACCTCGCTGTGTGTGTTGTGAACCTCACTGTGCGTGTTGTGAACCTCGCTGTGTGTGTTGCGAACCTCGCTGTGTGTGTTGTGAACCTCGCTGTGTGTGTGTGTTGTGAACCTCGCTGTGTGTGTTGTGAACCTCGCTGTGTGTCTGTTGTGAACCTCGCTGTCTTGTATTGGCGCAAGGGTGGTTATCCTCCTAGCGGGGGCGCTGCGACATCAGCCCAAGAACACAGCCCAATCCGATCCACGTCTGGGCCCATGTCACCTCCCACACGCCCTCCAGTGTGGGTTGTCAACTTCGATATGTGTGTTGTGAGCCTCGATATGTGTGTTGTGAGCCTCGATATGTGTGTTGTGAGCCTCGATATGTGTGTTGTGAGCCTCGATATGTGTGTTGTGAGCCTCGATATGTGTTGTGAGCCTTGATATGTGTGTTTTGATATGTGTGTTGTGAGCCTCGATATGTGTGTTGTGAGCCTCGATATGTGTGTTGTGAGCGTGTGTTGTGAGCCTCGATATGTGTGTTGTGAGCCTCGATATGTGTATACTTTGCGCGCGCTTTGGGAACCTCCGTGCACCCCGTCATAGGATGAATCAACGCCCAAAACCTTTTGAACAGCGTAAGAAATTCAGCTTTTGAATCCCCCCAAAAGCCTGGATGCCCCCGGGAAGCTGTGCTTGGTGCTTGGTCTCAAAGCTCACTGCCCCAACCCCCTACAAGCCCCCTCCACAAAGGCTTCAAATCGCATCACCCACATTTAACCAAGCGTGGAGCAAGGACTGGGCTGCAGCATACGCGCACCTCCGCCAGCTCTGCACAATCGTTCCGGGGCTTGTCCAGGAGCCACACGGCCACTGAGCCATCCTGCGCCCGTCACCATGAGCAAGTCGCCAGGTCAAGTGCGTGCACGCCCACACTGCGAGGAGGAGGAGGCCCACCCCCTAAGCCCCGCGCATTGCGGATCCCTTTGAGCTCCCATCTGAGACGCAACATTGCTGCCACGTGGCAGGCATACCTGACAGGCGGCCATCAAGCGATTATGCGGGGGACGAGGGTCCCAAGCGAGCGTCCATGGGAGCGCGGTTTTGTCGTTCACGCCTCCCACACGCCCGGTAAACACCGGCTCCAGAAGCACGCCCAGAGCTTGAGTTGTGCTTCCTTCTGATCGCCCCAGACCCTTACCGTCACAGCCTATAGCCCCTCTCTAACTTCCCGTCACAGCCTATAGCCCCTCTCTAACTTCCCGTCACAGCCTATAGCCCCTCTCTAATCTTGATCGGCACAGCCTATAGCCTCTCTCTAACTTACCGTCAGAGCCTATAGCCCCTCTCTAACTTACCGGCACAGCCTATAGCCCTTCTAACTTACTTTCTCGCAACCTATAGCTCTCCCTCTCTAACTTACCGTCACAGCCTATAGCCCCTCTCTAACTCCATTGTCACAGCCTATAGCCCCTCTCTCTAACCCCCATTTCTCCCAGAAACCTCTCTGCACTGTGCCGTTGTTTTTCTGTACTGTACTGTACTGTGCTGTACTGTCGATTATGAGGCATGTTTTGTCTGACGTGGCTGCCGCACGACAGTGGGGTACTGTCGTTTTCTCTGTACTGTTCCGCGCTGGGCAAAAACGGTTGCCATCGAACCAGAAATGAGGAAAGCGCCAGCATGTCGCAAACGCGATACAGACGCCAGTAGAGTACAGAAATCAGGATAGCGTAGTACACAGAGGCTTTCTGGGGGAAATGCGGGGTTACTTACCGTCACAATCGGTCGCCCCTCTCTAACTTATCACAATTTTACCTCTAGCTCTAACTAGCCAGAGCCAATCAGCTGCCAGTACTCATGCGATACACTGGACAGACACATCTGCCGCGCTCTGCCACCAATCAGAGCCATTTGCCCTTTCAAGCCGAGAGGGCAGGCCACCGCGTGTGGTGTAGGCAGCGGCGTGATTTGCCAGGAGGCACCTGCGGCGTCGCCCTCATGGACGAGGGTGCCTGCTGCCAAGGCCTGCTTCAGCGCACGCGGATCTGGAACGGCAAGCACCTGGATGACGGATTAAGGCATCTCAAAGAATGACAATTCACACAACAACCATTGCCCAGCCGGGAAGTGGCAAGGGCAAGATAACTAAATGTGGCTCATGCACAGTGACGTGGATGACTTGATGTGGCTCGTGCACGGTGTCGTGGATGACTTGAGGTGCTTTAGTGGCTCGTGCACAGTGACGTGGATGACTTGATGTGGCTCGTGCACGGTGTCGTGGATGACTTGAGGTGGCTGGTACATGGTAATGATTTTCCCCGATTTCGGAATCGTGCTAGAAAAGAAATTCATGGTTTTATGAGGGGAGGAACCGTTCCATTCGCTTTACAAAGATGAGGAAGAGCACGGGGTGGGCTCACCTGAACGGTGCCGTCCCCAAGTGCCAACGCAAGGAGGCCAAGGCGGGGCAGAGCGGAGGCACCGGAGGCAGAGGAATCTGATGCAAGTGCGCTTGGGCACCACCGCACGTCCCTGAACACTCAAACCTCCCCAGCCCTCGCCCCCTTCCTGAGGCACCACTGCACCTCCCAGCTCGCCCCTTCCCGAGGCACCACTGCACCTCCCCAGCCCTCGCCCCCTTCCCGAGGCACCACTACAAGTCAATTTATGCCCTGGTTCGGAAATTTCACGAGGCAGGATCAAAGATCAGCAGTGGAGACGCAGCCCTCAGTCGTGGTGATGACAACTTTGTCGGTGAAATGAGCTCCCCTAACGGTGGCAGAGATGGCACACGAATGATCACCAGACCCCGCCGCGAGCGTTCAAGAGGGCCATCTCCATGGACACGGAGCTAGGTGAAAACATCTGCTCGTCGAACCGGTTTGCTGCTGTTACATCACGCCCCACTTCCCAAAGGCCAGTTAGACATTCTGCTCAGAATGCAGAGATGAAAACAACTCTCCCAGAAGCCCTTCACACGCGTCAGACGTCTAGCCAACCACTGTGCCATCAATCAAGACTTGCTACAGTTCAGGCACAAGGCGCGTAAAGGCGCACCCCTTGCGCCACTCGCCGGGGTTCTAGAGCACTCGGGTTGCGGGGGGGTCCGCGCCTGTGTCTACATTTGGAGTACACCAAATCTGCACAGCTCCCTTGCCGGCCTATGCCACACACCCCGTGCGTCGCCCTGCTGAGGTTGTCTGCACACGCCGAGGATGGTCCACCATTTGCAGTTTAAGCTGAATTGATAAGCTGGATGTGGTGCTCGTGCACCGCTCAGAGTGAAGTTAACTCGGTAAGGTCGACTAGCCCGAGATATCCAGTACGAAGCTGAACTGATAGACCCAGATCTGGATCTGACGGGGAGCTTTCCTCGAGCCAAGGGTTCACAAAGCGAATCGGGGCGTTGTGATATTGCATCGTGCGTACCATAGGGACGCCGACTCGATGCGTGGGCTCATCATGAGGGTGGGTCCCAACAGCGAGGAAGTTCCCTCGATCTGTCGCGCTGGGCAGCCAGTCCAAGGCAGACACCTGATGGGCTCAAGCCATCTTAATAGAAACTATAGCAAGTTAAAACTCCCACATTCAAGATCGCTGAGAAACCGCAGCAGGGTAACAGAATGGTAGTTTCCGAAGCCAAAGGCGTGGCGGAGCGCACCGAGCCTCCGACGTTCGCGACGAACCCAGAGCTATCGCGAGCTCCGGAGTGGAAGTGCACCTGTGCCACATAGTATGCGAAGCGAATCAAACTGGTGTTCACACTGAACATACGCGTAGTGACTTAAATCACTGGCATCACTGGCAAGTCCCTGCAACCTTTCCCAAAAGTGCCGTGCATATGCCGATGTGGGGGAAGCGGGGGGTAGTGCACAACACCAGCGACCCTGCCGGAGCCTGCACGTATGGTCTAAGCCATGTGCTCAAATAACCAGTTTGCAGTTCGGCAAGATGTTCGTGAGATCTTACCGTTTCAAAGTCAAATTGAGGGATCGCCCGTGCTTCCGATGCAGCAGCTTCACTCGTTCGTGAATCTGTTTCAACAGGCCTCAAGGCGTGTTCAAGCCCTGTCATATGACGAAGGCGGCAGACCCAGTTGTACAGTGCAGTGAGGGTTGTGCGTTACGGTAGATCTTGCTGTTACTGCGGATCACCGCCTCTTCAGCTGAGATCATCCCAGAATATACAACACGTCGGTCTGAATCCAAATTCGCTCAGGCAACACCGCGCGCACTCGCGCTGCAACTATCGAGTGGATAACACCAGGCATGGTGTGCGCGAAACAAGTTAGCATACCTATCGAGACGTTCACAGAGGAGGCCGCACCACGGTTGTATGAGCTCCAGTCCCTGCGTTATGAGACCCTCAGGAACACCCAACCTACTCGCGACGGGGAAGCTTTCGTAGAGCTCCTGCTGACCTTCTCCAGCCGACGACCTTTCGAGAGAGCATAATCTTTGAACTGTGAAACTAAGACACTTACCTCCTTACAGTGGGGACCCTGGCCCGTAGTGGAACTTTAGAAGAGCAAAGTGAGAGGACAGTAGAGAGCGAGCAGCTTGCAAGCTGAGGGGGGATGCACCGACAGACCATAGAAGTCTTTACCTCAAGACTTTGATGCTCTTGCAAGTAGGTTGCCTGCATTCAAACGAAGAAGACGGTGGAACGAAGTAAAAAAATGGAATCTTGACCGCGACAGTTAAAGATGCTCGGTGTCCTGCTTGCTAGCTTACACAATTAAGGGCGCGCTGAGGGTTTTGGAACGTTACCAGTGTGGAAACAGAGTCATTAATAGATAACGTCTCTACGGTATCAGTTGACAAATAAATCTGTGTTTTCTAAAACGAGTTTTACACTTCGTTCCAAACGCTCTGATTGCTCGCGTTTCGCATCGTCAACTTATGCAACTATCAGCACAAGGGAGAGTCTTTCCCAACCCGCGTCTTATGCAGTCAGTGAAGGTTTACCAAGAAGGAATGAGAAGATGAGACGCTCATGAAAGTTTGGAGAGCCTGAGCTTTGCTCTTTTGGTGATAATTAGCTTTGTTATGTTCAGCTAAGGAACTCTGGTCTCTTTGAATTCAGTTTTGAACCCTAGAGCTCGCTCAAGTATTCCCCCTATTTTTCAGGTTTTTTTCCAGTATTTTTTTCACTGTTTTCTTTTGACAAAACAAAACAAAACCGAAAACATCTAACATGTGTCACAATCGTACTGTAACATGAAACATCAAAACATAAACAATCGAAAGGGTCCGTGACCTGTGACGATGACGATGATGTTTCGATGACGGTCTCGGTTTCAGTTGTTGCTATTAGTATTTTTTAGCTTTCCCTTCGGCGGGATACCGAAGGGAATGCCGTTTTGCGGATGCGGTTTCCCGCTTCCGCCATTCCCGCTTCCGCCACACGAAGCGGAGAATTCGAGATCTGCTTCCAGTCACCGAATATGTGCGGGGATGCTTCCTATCGTTCATGATACCTTCAAGTAAACATTATTTCCTTCTAATATATCGCGAATACTTCAATTTCTTCACTAATCTACCCTGCTGCACTAGGTTTTCACAGTGTTAATTAGGTCAAACGTTTGACCTACAAAGTGTCGCATTGCCTACGTGGAGCGTACACTTGCGTCGCATATCCAAGAAGCGTCCATTTTTTTTATCTCCGATTTGATCTGACGAACATTTTTCAATTTTTGCCTACGTGGAACCAAAAAACGCGACGCAAGAGCGTCGCGTCGCGTAAATGTTGGACAAATTATCTCTGCGTAGCATGCTACGCAAAAGATAATCGTAATAACATCTCCGCGACGCGACGCTCTTGCGTAACTTTTGCGTAGCGCTTTACAGTTTTCCAACCAATCAAATCGCTGCGATCAAAAGTTACGCGACGCGACGAATTTTCATTTTACCCAAACCAGATTTAAGGACGGGCCTGATGAGGGATGAGGTCACGGTCACATCATCATCACATCAGTCGAGTGTGACACAGTCGTAATCGGTGTGACCATCGCATGACCCTATCGTCGTTGCGTGATTCGCGAGTCGAGACACAATCGTCGGGTTCGTCGCTGCGTAATAATTCACGATTGGCATTGTAGATTCAAGATTGTTCGATTATGCAGTGTCACAATAGAGTATTTGATTTCATATTCGTTTTCCGCAAGGATTGGAGACCATTCAGGTTTTGGTTTAGGACGCGAGACGGGGAAAAATGACCGTTGGGGGCATGTTAAGTGAGAACGAGATCGTCCACAGGATGCATGATCTGTATGGATCAGGATGGACATCCCCATATGACAGGCCCAATAGTTTTCGAATTCGGCACGACGCGACGGTGACGCATCGTGCAACATGAGCGAGTGATCGTTTCACTTCTCTTTCGTTCACACTTGTTAGTTGAGTGTCCTTCTCTTTTAGTGAACACCTGTCCTGGTTTCTTTCTGGATACTTAAGCTTGCAGCATTGCGAATACACTGGTAAGCACTGTGTCTTGGAACCGATAAAGTGTATTCAACGTTTCATTGCAAGATGCATCGCACAAATCTGGGCACCGTATCCTCTTCTCAACTCAATTCTAGGGCCTCTGGGGCTTCACGTGTCACAAACGATGAAACGATTACACTTCCCAAAAGAAAGTCATTTGCAGGAAGGCCTTCCCTAAATGGAGGTAGGCCTTCCCTTGGAGGGAAAACGGGTGGAGTACCGCGTCGACCTGTTCCTCAGCAGCAAAACATTCGTTTGTCCAGTACCTTTTCCAAAGGAACAGTTGTGCGGAAGGACCCCCGTCCTGTCAGTGACAAAGCCTTCGTCAACGCGTGTATTCGAATGATAATCTCTTACTTGACAACACACGGCTATGATCACCCGGTATCTTTGAAGTCCTTGAGCTCTCCGACCAGTAAAGACTTCTTTCACGTCGTCCAGTTTCTTTTCCGACAAATGGATCCGAACATTAAATTTGGTACAAAACTTGAGGAGGAAGTGCCACTGCTCTTTAAGCGCGCGAACTATCCGTTTCAACTTTCGAAAAGTTCTTTGCAATCAGTTGGGAGCCCTCACACATGGCCATCCCTGGTCCTTGCGCTCGCTTGGGTTGTCGAACTTCTGAACTACGAGGAGCAGTCCAAACAAGTGGGTGAAACCGTGAGTCAAAATTTCCCTTTGCCTTAAACTCGTCGGCCCTGCTCAACTCGGCCCCAAGTTTGCCTGTTCCACTTTTGTTTCTAGAGGCCACGAACTTTTCAAGCGTAGCTGAGTGTAAACTTCTTTCGACGAGGTTGGAGTAAAAATGATGTTGTCCTCTCCTAACCATCACTCGACCACATTGCCCGTATGTTTTTTCAGTGTCACTTGCAACTCGGCTGCAGGGTTTTGATGTGGACGGAAATCGTGCCTTCTTCGACTATGTCAGCAACTCTTACACGTACTTTTTGGCTGGAGATGATGCGAGCTGCAACAAAATAGACGAAGAGTTGGCGGGTAGTTTCGAGGGGCGCGATGTCGTGGCCATTCGTGAGACAGAACGCCTAGAGCAGGTGAGCGGCTCAATGCTGAACTGAAGTCCTGATTGTACCCAAGTGCCATCACAAGTTGTCACCGTCCACCCTCTTTCACAGGGTGACTATCAGTCAAACTCACTTCGCTTGGGCTTGGAAAATAGAGGAAATGACAAATGTGATTCCGCGAACCACTCCTAAGTACGCCTTATGTGCAACCGCGCGTTTTTTTGTGATATGTAGGCCAACGTTAGCCTCAGCGAGGAGCTGGTAGTCATACGGTCCTCGGCCTCACCTCTTGAGGAACTCAGTAAGTCAAAAACGGACCTGCTCAACGAAGTCGAAAAGCTCAACAAGATGATCGCGCACCTGCAGGTGAGGATAATGTGCTTATCCTATATCGCAAGAAACTGGACAGATTCGTGTTGTCTGTCGTACCACGGGTGTTATATGACCGCCGCGGGGCACAGGAAAAAAGTTGAACTCCGCTGCACAAAAGACGGGGTTGCAACTCCTAGCCGCACATCCCTTTCAACGCAGGCACAGAGACACGCTTGCCGAGTGCTACTTCCCTTTCGCCAAACCTCCATAACAGGCATACTGGCGGCTGTCCCGAGGTCACGCACGTTGAGTTTGGATAGGAACACACCGACAGGAACGCGAGGACTTGCAGGCTGTTCTTAGCATAAGCTATTGCATGAGAATTCTAGATCAATCTAGTGTATGAGACCCGACCTGCTTGCCACTCTTTAGTCGCTTTAGAACCTTATGTCCCCAGTCGGAGCAGTTGATGCTCACTGATCTGTGTTGGTGACCCACAGAAACAAAAGGGAGCTCTCGAACAGAAGGTCGCCGAGGAGCAGGAGGATATTCAGTCTAAACAGGTGCCCGAGCATTAACTTTCAGTGCCGTGAAGCGCATCAGGGAACCCGATGCACGAGCACACTGTGAAGCTCCGGCTCCGGACGCTCATTTCATGCATGCTCTCAATATTTCCGGTGCTTCACAACGCGTGTTGTACGAGGAGAACAGCATCCTTTCTGCGCTTAACCAGCTGGAGAGATACCGACAGCGTTCCATCCAGCACGTCTCACAACGCCTCTGACTATTCTAGTCTTTCCTGGCATTCCCAGGCTCCACCGCGCACTCATGCTCAGCAGTTGGTCGCCGGCAAATCACACCAACCGTTCCACAGGACTCTCCCACACTCCATTCGGTCCAAGTGTGTCACCTACAGCACGTGGCCCAGGGCCCTTCCACACTGCATCCGCAGTTGCGCTGGCCACACGGTCTGGCGAAAGATCCCTGTATTCTCTGAATCACCTGCTCCACGTTGGGCCCATTGGCACTTGAGAGACTGCTTCAATCTTGGAATATTTAGCAGGGCACTCCGGCGAAGGGGAGCCTGCTCCCCCTGCCCACCTGTCGCCCCCTCATCAGCCTTTCCCCCGAATCGGTGCTGGCTTTACGAGGGACTTGTGCCCACACGCTGGAAGCATCGTGGAGAGAATGCTGGAGACGACGATCGCACGCTGAGTACCGCGAGCCCAGTGTGGGTCCGACCTTGATGCACTGTGGCTCCCGGTCCAGCGAGGGGCGACGGCGCTGCAGGCAGTGACTGGTGTGAGGCGGGAGGGCGACGCGCAGGAGGAGGTGCGGCATGTGGCAGCGGAGAGCGTGGTGCTGCGGGAGCGGCTAGCAGTCCAGGAGGTGAATGCGGCGGACGTGGAGCGCATGTGCAAGGAGAAGGCGCACCTGGAGGCGCACGCCAAGTCAGTCCAAGCCCACAAGGACCGCGCGCACAAGTCCCAGTGGGACCTGGAAGTGCGGGTGCGTGTTCCCCTTCCGCCCCGCCTCGCTTGTGCTCCCTCCAAACCCGCCCTCGAAAGCAGCTGGGTGGCCTGGCAAGTAAGCCTTAGGTACAGTATGTCTCCCGCGCCCACCACCTAGGAGTACCCTCAAGGGAGCATCTGGGCGCCCTAGTGAACCCTGAGCACATTGCTTGCCAGCCATGGTGGAGATCCCTCCCTGATCGATGTCGGGCATACGGGGGGGAGGTGGAAGCCTGTGTGGCTTTCGCCAGCTGGCATTTTCCTGCTCACCTCCAGCTGTGGTGTTGAATACCCGTGGGAGGCCGCGCACATGGTTCGGGGTTTGTGTTGGCCTGTCTCTGGCGCTTGCCCCCGGCGCGGGAGAAAACCCCCTTACGCATCGTGGGCGGGCCAGGGAGGGGGATGACGCTTGGAGATATGTGGATTGTGCCGCAGGTGGAGAAGCAAATGGAGGTGCTGGAAACAGCGCTGTGGGAGTACCAAACGTGTGGCAAGAAGCTGCAGGTGCTGCCGAGCTCCGCCAAGCGCCATAACCCGATCTTCGACTTCCAGGTGGATGCCACCGCGGCTCGGCCGGAGGACGTGGTGTCCGTGGATCTGAAGGCCACGGTGAAGCCGGCCCTCGCCCGGCTGAAGGAGGAGTTCGTGCACCGCACCCGCGAGGCCCAGGCACGTTTCCGCATCCACCCCCTGGCAGCTGTACTCGGGCGGGAGGGCACGTGACATGCCAACCATGCAGTAGAGCTGTCGATGCAAAGGCGCAGGAGACAGATCCAAAGTGACCCCAGGGACCATGATGAACATTCTTGAGCGCTGGCTATGTGGGTAGTCGTGGATTCAGTGCTCTATCTAATGGCAAGAGGAGAGCGTACGATGGGGTTTACTGTGTGCAGGAGGAGCTCCTGAAGGCGCAGGAGGAGACGGTGAGCACTGACGAGCGTGTAGCCGAGAGGTGTGCCCTTTGCCTACTCCTCTCGCGCAATGATAGAGAGGGTCTGGAAACTCGAGAAGATATCAGATGGCAAAGATCCTTCGTCATGGAAGTGATGTTTATCGACAATCGGTTGTAGATGACAGTTACTCCCTCGCCCATCTCGAGAGTGGTGGAGAACTGGGACAGCTGGAATCCGCAGAATCGCTCACGGGCACCGTTTCAAACTTAGAGTTCAAAGTTAGATAGAGGAAATCGGAAAATGTGTGAAAAGCAAACTCGGATGAAGACGTTGTGCGATGCTGACGTGGTAATGTGCTCGGTTTTAAGATCGCTATGCCTTGCTGCACCTCCCTAATAGCCATTGCTCGCACCTGTGAAGGTGCATCTTTGGGGGCGGAGCAGATGAACTCCGGCGGGAAGGTCCTGGAGCGGACGCTGGGACTAGGGGGAGGCATGTGCGCGTGCTGTCCGGTAGACCAGCTGAGGAGGGGCGCAAGTGGTCAATGTCAGGGCGCTGATGCCGAGGCGGCTGGGGGATGGTTGAGGCATGCAGCCGGGAGGAGCGGCAGCACGCGGAGGCCAGCGCGCGGCGAGCAGAGGCGGAGTTCCTTGCAGGGAGGGACCGCATCGAGGCGCAAGTACAGAGCTCGGCGGCCGAAGCAGATGACCTCGAGGCAGAGGTGCGTGTTACTTCACTGACAGTGAGCGAGGCGTGCAGCGGTGAAGTAGTGTCTGAGATGCATTAGGTAGGTGGGCCCTCTGCATGCTGGCCTGGTTCCGCTCAGGCGCCAAGGTATTGGCCGGGGCACCGGGGTGCAGTGACCCAATGTGCACGGGCGCGCCGAGTCGGATGGGTTCGAGCTCGAGGAAGCCTCGGGGACCCCGTGCCTCGATGTGTCTAGGCTGACAGACATTCCTCGATGACAGTTATTGGATATCTGTTCTGCCGTGGCCGAGGGACGCGACATGGGGTTGCAGGTGGCAAAGAGTAAAGGCAATTATGGCGCAGTGCTACAGGATAGGGAAGCAGAGCTTGCAGCTGTCCAGGTATAGCTTCATTTGCAGTGCAGTGGCCTGTTGAACACAATGTTGCGCACACCATTCCTGCATGCTGCAGCTTCACCAAGATCTGCCGGCTGCAGCTTCACCCAGATCTGCCCTGGGATTTACAATCGGTGCCTCGTCGGCAAAGCCCTTCAGTCTCAAGCATCAAGCATGCCGGTGCCTCTGCAGAACTCTGCATGCATTCTGTACTTGTGTGCCTGAGGTTCACTCTTGATCGCGCCACTCTCACAGCATGACTGCGCTCCGCCCAACAAGCAGAAGCACGCCCACCCCTGAGACTGCCAACTTTGCGTGCCCATTTCCAGTTCTTGCCATTGTCGGCATGACCGCTGCTAATGGAGCTCCCCCATTCTCACTGTGCATTCAGTGCGGGTGTTGGTTTATGAGATATGGTGGGGAGACAGGTTCAATATGATATCGAGGTCAAGGAGCAAACGCAGGAAAAGGCGGGTGTTCAGCAGATGGTGCTGGCTGCACTCGATGCACTCATGGTTCACAAGCAGCACGTGCAGGATGGGATCCAGAGGTGTGCTAGGATTTCCCGTTACCCGCTGAATATGGGGACATCGTCACATAGCCTGCTAAGGAACATAGGTGTGCGCATGAACAAAGCTCGTGGCCATGTGCCTTTTGGGGCGCTGATGGGTATTACGAGGTTGGGGATGGGTGTGCTTGCACAGGGTATTTACCTCCTCATCCAATGACCTCAAAGACCTGCAAGCAATGTAAAAGTGAAATTGTGGCGTACCAGAATACATTTTCAGAGGAGGTGTACATCCACATGTATGCAGGCTGATGGGTCGCATGGCACCAACTAAACATTGCCACAAGTGCCGATTTCAATAATCTTGAACATGACCATGTCTTTCAATCTAACATCGGCAGATCCAAGTGTTGAGCCTTTTGTATCGGGCACATCGGGAGCCTCGTTCCTAAGAGAAAAACTAATAGTTGGCTAATAGAAATAGCTCACAAATATTCCGTGATTTTCACCCTGATAACTATTCTACGTTTTCAATGTAATAGCATGTGATGTCCCTGACCCAAGGCGGGCATTCTCATAATTTCAGCTGCTTTAGATCCAAGCCATAGTCTCGATCTCCCAAATTAGGTGCAGTTGAGTGGGTAAAAGCTGTTTGCAGATGTGCGAATCTCTCACAATGTTAACTAAGCCTGTGCAATTATAGCTCGCTCACTTCATGAAGTTTGCACAGCAGTGGTCAGTCACTGGAAGAATCCATCACCATTCATAGTTGCCATGAAAGGACATTATTCAACCAGAGTGAACGTTAAGCCGATTATCCTGCTGTCGTGTCCGGAGCGCTGCAAGTCGGGTGTCTAGGGTTATGGACACAGTGGTCAATGTGTATATATCTACCCTAGATTATTATATGGAAGATCGAGAAAATAACTGCATCAAACGTGCAACAGAGCAAGTCCGAAATTGTTAAATACCATATCAATTATGCGTATTTACAGTTAAGATGCCAGGTCTCGATGTCGCTCGGGGATCGGTAGCGGATGACGCCGACGGTTTACGGGGCGGTAGCATCATGGTGCATGTCGTTTACTCCAGATGACTGTCACACGCCGAGTACGGTTGACTGACTTGCATTAGGTATTTATTAAAATTTGGTCGGAGTCGAGGAAGATCTGGATTCATCGCCATTACCTAACCATATAATTTTCTATCATCAAAATGCATCATGGACGATGGGAATGCGGTGCTCGAAGCCAAGAACTGCAACGCGCAAAACGGCGCGTGCACTACACCGCTCAATGCACGCGCGCGCACTTGGCTGGGCGCTATATCAGCAAGTGCGGCTCCAAGCTCACACTTGCATTTCAATCTTCGACCAATTTACCTCGAGAACTTATTTGACTTCTGACGAGCAGTACTCTTATGCCGACCAATTGGATTACTGCACGCCGATTTTGACCTCACCGACGTTCACCGCACGGAAGTTCACCTATCATCGACCTTTTCATCGTCGGGATTGGCCAATTTGTGAAAAGCTACGTTAACACCAACATCCCAAACCTTCACTCGACTTTCTGACCAGCGGTATTCCTCCTGGCAGGAAAACTACTTGCCGCACGACGTTTTCGACTTGAGTGACTTGATCGCCGTTTTCCTCGCCGCATTCTACCCTAATTTGACTGTTGCATCGCTCGATTTGGTCAAGTTTGCGAAAAGTTACCTTTCCACCTTCAAAGTTCAATGCGGTAGAGGTAGAGATAATACAAGAAAAGTCGGCGGCTAAAGAAAATAACGAGGCTGTCTGATAAGTGTTATCCCCGTCACACGCGGGGGCAGACTGGGGGCATGGTGCATGCATACCCCCAGTCTGCCCCTGTGTGTGACGGGGATAACAACATAAATCCGCAGAAAAGAGAATCTGAAGTGACGCACGCTGATGCAGATCCGATTCCGCCAGAATTCGCCGGCGAAATGTGATACGATAGCTTGTCGTCATGTCTGATCATGGTCACATCGCGATTTCAGGGCTCGATGTCAGGAAATGCTTCCCACAACCTGATGAATATCGCTTATCCTCGGATAGTGGGCCAGCCGGTGTCGTTCGATGCGGCTCAGACGGGATCCTATGCGCACAGGCTACGAGCATACTGGAGCAACCTGCACGACAAGGCGCAGTTTGACTCCCTCATGAAGAGTGTTGAGAGGCCCCCGAACAGATGGCTCACTGACGTGATCGGAGAAGGTTGGGAGCCCAGAGAAGTGCAGAACTAGGACAGGTTTCCACACTATCGGTGCAACGTGGTGGGGAAGCCCATGATGGCTCTACCCACCATAATGGCTACGCAGGCCTCGCACGCTTTCATTGGCGACAGGTCTGGCACGGTGGTGAGCAAAGACGACACTGGCCTCATTCGAGAAGTGGACTTGGATGAGAAGGCCATGGCAATGGGCTATTCAGCGGACGTGCTAAGGCGCTCTGGTCTCTCAGACATGGAGTTGCAAGTGGTCTTGGGCCTGGCCATGGACAGGAGGGCCATGGAGGCGCTTTACGCAGTCTCTGAAGTGACCACGCGCGTCAGTTGCTAAAACGCAGGGAGTTCAGCCAGCCGGCAAAACGGACAGCCTCAAGCCATACATGACGCGGGATGAGGAATGGGTGGAAGTGAAGCGGCGCGAGCCGATGCAAGCGGGGATGGCTGCGTGGTTCAGCCACAACAGCAAGTTCGCAGCAGAACAGTCAGCTGCCGTGGAGGATCGCAGCTGGGATGGTATATGCCAGCGACTGGTGAAGGCTGGGGTCAAGGACCGCAGAGGCCTGGGGCAAAAGAAGCCCAGCCCATACATGGAGGCACAGCGGGAAAATACCTGGCAGCGCTGGAGTTTTGGGGACCATCACAATACGAGACGCGCGGGCACGAACAACGTTCGTGGAAGCTAGGGGGGCAAATGAGGCTCGCATCGAGATACCGGAGTGGGCACCAGCAGGGCGAGTCGTGCCAGCCATGCGGCTGCCAGCCTTGTCGGACACAGTGAGCCTTACTCAGTTGACTACCAGCGTGATGGAGCAGTAATTGCAGAGGGAGCTGTACAGAGATGTGCACACCGATCAGGCTTGCATGGACTGGCTGAAGTCAAGGGGGGCAATTGAGCCGCCCGAGACTGACAGGAGAAGGGTCCTGTCAAGGGCACGCTCTTACCGTTGGAACGAAGTGGAAGGGGAGCTATACCTCATCACGGTGAATGCAAAGGAGGTACGGGTGCCCAAGCCAGAGGATCGGCTAGATCTGGTGAGAGAGTACCACGAACGAACGCACAGGACATTGGGGCTGCAAGCGCACGGAGCACCTGCTGTGCCAGAGACACTGGTGGAACGGCATCGGGGTAGATGTGCTGAAAGTCGCATGCAACAGTGCGAGATATGTGGTAGAGTGAAGACTAACTGCGCGAAGGAAGAGGCGCTGCTACATCCACCATACATAAATGGCTACTATCCAAATTGCTAGTCCTCCCACAAGGACCACTTCGCAATCGCTATAATGGTCGCTAGCTTGCCCGTTAAATCATATTCAAGCCTTTTTCCATGATATCTTTTAGTCAATTGATATTATTTTGCATGGGTTTATCCCTAGAGTGACTTTAGGGTAATGTTTAGCGGGTGTGATTTGGGGATGTGATTTCACAAAAATCACGAACTAAACCTTGGTCCTCCCACAAGGACCAGGCTATTACTCAAGCTAACTGCCTCCTCGAAGGTCCTTTGAAAATTTGAGCACCCATGTTGTCAAGTTCTCGAGATGCTCTTTATGTAGTGTCTTGTCAAAACTTTCATCCGAGGTCATCTTGACCCTCAAAATATCGGTAGAAGCAGCACCGGGTGTCAAAACTGAAAAATACCTTAAATCTCCCAAACAGAAATTGCCTTTCGTCCGGTTCAACGATGCATACACGCCATAGTATTGCACAGTATGGCCATGTAGATGGCTCAAAAATTCAAGTAGTGTGTCTATATGCCGACCATAGCGAGACGATGGTGTGGAAGTAGTGCCATGCACGCATTCAATCTAGCATCCGCAACATCACGTCAGTGCCAAAATTAACCCTCAGATTTTCTGATATTTGACCAAAAATGATAGGACATGTCGCCGAGTTGGGTGCAAATCAAGGCTAGGTATCGATAACTCTGATATTCTGATACATCGATAAATCAGAATATCGGTATCAATTGATATATTTTTTAACGATAACAAAATATTAGTATTGATCGATAACTTTTTACTCATATCGGAATCGATTGATAAGTCTTCGGAACTATTGGAATCGATTGATACAATTTTGCTATTATCGGAATCGATCAATACATTTCTTGATGCTCAGATCGGAATAATAAGATATCAGAATATCAATATCGGCCATTGCGATCCTGGGGGAGGGAATGTTGAACTTTGGATTGGATAGCTAGGATGTTGAAATTTGGACTCCTGCTGTATCACTAGCTCTCCGTGTAATTCACCAGGCAGAGGATGGCGTTGATGACCTTTTTTATTGCAGTGATGATGAGTGTGAAGCTGCTCCTGCTAGTTCTGGTATGGAGGAAGTCGAGGTAAAGGATGAGTTTGAAAGATATTTTGCCTTGCCACTTGCCAAGAAATATGTGAAGCCTCTTGAGCTTTGGAAAGCCGAGTCCAAATCTCCCCCCTGTATGAGTAGGATGGCGAGACAGTTCTTAGCCGCACCTGCCAGCACGGCAGGTGTGGAGAGGGCTTTCAGTGCTTGCGGGCACATGCACAATGACCTACGCAAGTCACTGTCCGAGGGTACCTGGAAAAATCAAAATCAATCGATAGTCCTAACCAGATATCAGTATTGATTGATAAATCATTGGAATTTATCAAAAACCATCAATACCATTTCGAACAACCGATACCTACCCTTGGTGCAAATATATGTCCACTGTGAGGTTACCAGCGTGTGTTATGTTGTAAACATAATTGTACACAATGCTACGGTGTTGCTGGATCCTTGGACGCATGCTCAGCCTCCATATACTATCAGCAAAATATTATTGAAGATAGGGTATTATTTTGAGTGAGTTTTAACATTTAAAAATATCTGAGTTGGAAAATCCGAGGGGTGCATATACAAATGCAATCGTGGTAGGTATATGAGGCGGATCCAGGCCAATCCAGGCATCATCTAACTAAGTACAGACCCTGTATAGACCACCGTTCATTGGACGCACCTCCAATTTTGGTTGGCATGCCCAATTAAATTATTTGAAAATAGGTGCCTGTGGGAGGACCATATTCAAATCTGGCCCTCCCACAAGGACTGCGGGATAGTAGCCATAAAGGCATCCATGTACAGGTGGAGCTTGGACCTACTGAAACCTGGCAAGATGACTACTGCGGGTCACCGTCGGACGACTGGTAATAGGACGTTGAATTTCAAAAAGAATGTCCTGTAAATAGATTGGGGGTTTGGACCTCAAGCCTAAAGCCCACCCCCCACCCCGCCTTTTTCCCGCGCGAGAAGGCCGTAACCCCCCCACATTTATCGGGTCTAACCGCCCAAAGCCCCCCCCACCCTTAACCAAAACGATTGAAAAGCCCCTGAAGCCCCCCGCGCCGATCGCACGTCGTAATGTAGCTTTTATAAAGTCACAGTAGTATAAGATTAGATGATGCTTTCCAATTTGCGCAACCTATGATGTCAATCGCACAAGTATAACGTAAGATACGCATGTTTTAGTATCATCTTCGAGCTCGAGTTTGAAATATCAGCTTTGCAGTACGGGGACTTCGTCTTTAAGGTGTTAAGATGGCTTAAGCCTTAACTTTAAGGGCTCATGGTGGCTTCCTCGGCGGTGCTTTCAAAATTTGGAGACCTGTGTCAAGATCTTGAGATGCTCTTTGTGCAGTGTCTTGTCAAAGTTTGATCGGAGTTCATCTTGGCCCTCAAAATCTCGGTTGAAGTAGGGTGGGTATGTATTTCCCAGGGCTCCTAATCGGTTTCAAACTTGCATATCGATCGATTTCGATATTGAACATTTTCAATCGATAATCGATGATATCGATTCATATCGATTATTGAATTTTATATACAATTCTCCGTATACAATACATAAGACCGCCAATACTGAACTGAATCGATACCGATTTATCGATGAAATGTGCACAAAAATGATATCGATCGATACCGATTTCCCGTTTTTTTCCGATATATCGATATATCGGAATATCGGTTAAACCGATTAGGAGCCTTGGTATTTCCCAATATTCCTTAAGATGGCTTAAGCCACCTTAACACCTCAAAGACGAAGTCCCTTTTGCAGTATGGAATATCAGCTTTTCGGGGCGCGCTATGATTTAGCGAAAGCAGCCCCTCCGTTTTACAGTTGCCCGCTGGGCCGCTTCCGGCCTAGCAAGATTACGGCGCTTGCGTATGTCTTGGTATTACATTTTAGGGTAAATGTAATATCACTTGCAAGTTATCAGATTTGCTGTTAATGGGCCATGACACCGACGCGCGGTGGGGATGGGGGCGGGTGGAGGGTACGAGCGCACGACACGACGCGCATAAGAACCGCGCGGGACGGGGGGCACGCCACTACTGATGACGAGCGGTGGGGTGGGGGGGGGGCTTTCGATCAATCGATCGAGCGATCAATCGATCGATCGAACGATCGAATGATCTAATGGCCGTTATATCGATATTCACTATCATTCTATTCACAGCTACAGTACGAGCTAGCAGAAAGCAGATCTACCAACGCAATTGACAGGAAAATCTCGCTTCAACTCAAATTGAAATATCGACGGACACAACGACCGTCATCCACTGGAATCGAAGGGCGGGGGTTGCGAACTTGGGATATTTAAGATATTTCACATGCGACTATGGGTCGGATCGGGTTGAGGATTCAGGGTATGAACTACGATAAGTTAAATTTTGAAGTCGTATGCATTTCTCGATGCTTTCACCTTGCGGGTTGCGGCGCCCTGTCTGTGCACACTTGCTGATGAGCAGTAGTGTTCTCTCTCAGCTACTTAGGAATTGCTTACATTCGTGCCTGGGCCCGCAGCTTTCCACGTTCTTCACATTAGAAATGCTTGGAGACCGGCGGGCGTCATAACTGCCCGACGGGTTGCGTTCGACTCACTATCCGCCTAATATATTTTTGCAGGTTCTTATTTACGGCTTTTCTAGTTCGTTCGTTCCGTCAGCATCGTTGTGCACTTCCCTGTTTTGAATTCGACCGGACCGTATGTATTCTGATGAGGGCGAACACCGGACATACTATTCGGCTTGGGTTCGAATCCCAACACTTTGACTGACTCGGGTCTTTGTCCTTTGTGCAGGATCTACCAGTTTTCAGCCCAGCGTTATTTTCAGCCCAAGCTCACTTTCTGATTTGTATCTTTAGGTGCTCACATGAAGGCGCAGACTGCATATGCTCTGAAGAGGGCGAAGACCGGGCATACCGTTCGGCTTGGGTTCGAATCCCAACGCTCTGACTGACTTTCTCTTTGTTATTTGTGCAGGAACTACCAGTTCTGCGTTTTCAGCCCAATTTTATTTTCAGTCGACGCTCACTTCTTAATTTGTTTCTTTAGTTGTTCACACGAAGGTGCAGACTGCAAAACGTATTTTGCGCAGCTTGGGTTCGATTCTCAACGCACCGGCTGATGTTGCGTTATGTGTTTTTACAGGAACTTGTTGGTTATACTTTTCGGTCGTATTGTTGTTTCTTTTCAGCCCAGCTTAATGCGTGTTCATTATTTCATGGAGTTTACTTGTTTTTCGAATTCCAACTGACCTGCGTATTTCTTACTACGTGCAGGTACTTCACGGTTTGACGCAGATTGCGTGGAAGTAATTATGGAAGTGTTTATTCTAGTAGTTATTGCAGGATCTTGGTATGTAGGACTAGTTTACTAAAACTTTGTTTCATAGTGCAATAATACATTATGGTTGAATACGTAATATTTGCATCGTGAAGCGCCTTTGTTTACTACGGTCATTATGAATTCTTTGTAGTGACTGCTATCACATATGCAGTTGCTGCATATCTGAAATTTAGTCGGGGTACCAAATATGTTTGAGTGTAATGTGCATGCACTGTTTTCAGCGTATGTGATATGTGCAAAGATATTACCACTGGCTAGTAAACCCAACATCACTCTGGATATTATATGTTCACAAAATGTATTAATTTAGGTAACAAACCCAATATCAAACAACAATCCATTGTACAATGTGCCGATCACATTTAGTATCGGTCTACACCCTGTTTCCAATCGTATAGATGACACCCGATATAGCACAACGATATGTTGAAGTGTTGATGCTACATTGCAATCACATTTGATATCGGTATACACCCCGTTGCACATCGTATGAATTGGATTGGATGTTGCACAACGACCCGTCGTGCATCGTAGTCATCGTGGTCGCGACATCGTTCAACGACCCGTTGTCCATTGTTGACCCTACACCTACAGTGATCAACACCATCGTTGGCCATTAGAGCTACATTAATCACTCAAATTTAAGGAAACTCGACGTTAAGGAAGTAGCCAGCCGTTCGGAGGGGCACCAAGTCGATGAGTATGGCTGGCTGGTCTTTGTGTTAAGGAAAATCTCCAAAATAAGAAAATGCTGCGCTGGCGCCGCAGGCGGATTGTTTTATAGATGTCGCCTTTATCACTGAAATCTTAAGAAATTGCTGGCTGATTGAAAAGAAATGACCCACTATTCTTAGCGATTCTCTTAGGAGCTGCCGTGGCGGGGGTAACCCAAGTCGATGGGTATGGCTGGCTGGCCCAAAACCTCCGGTTTTCTTAAATATGCGCGATTACTGTATCGCAAAATCTTGATGGTCAACGTTGGCGTTGATTCAATTGTCCCCAACGTTGACCCAATGGTGTGAATTTTTCCGGATGTACTGTGAAAGTGCCGTCGGCGAAGTCCTCGTAGTCATCCGTGTCGTACCCAGTGAGGTCAAACGGCAGGAATGCGGCGTGAACGCGTGATTAACTGTTTGCACGAAGCCTCCGAACTCACCGCATGTCGCCTCCGTGGTGGTCACCCGCGCCGATTGTTTTGGCGAGGGTTCCACATCGTCCACCTGCGAGACAGCAGACAGGGATAGCAGGGGCCGGCACGGCGGATGCCGATGCCGCCGCACCTGTTGTGGGCACACTATAAAGATAGTAGCTTATTGTATTAACTTATTACTTGTTTGCAGTCCTGCAGTGTGGTGCAGGATTACTAAATAAAAAGCCGGCGAAATTAGCGATCATTCACCATAAAAAACCATTCCGGCAGACTTCCATATCTGATTCTGTATTCATATGTTATCTGTCATCCGGTAGCTGCATGCCAATGGCACATCAGTGTCACATCCAATGAGATCAAGTCAGTTCGTCTATAATTATCTAATCTCTCAGGTCAGCTCTTTTATAATTATCTGATCACTTCTAGTATTTCATCATCTGATTCAGCATTTAACATCAGCTACAATATGTATATGACTCCTGACCTGTCATTCCGATGATTGTCATACAGTTCCTCTGTCATATATTGTAGACTGATCATATCAAGGTATGGTTTACTGGAGGTCAACATTAGGATAAAACTTTTCAAATACTTTTATTCGATAAATAGGTTGGCTGAACCTATCTAAACATATTATGCACTTCGGAGAGTCAAGTGGTTAAGGCATGGCGAAGTTATGGTCGATACCGTTCCGCGATCTCCCATACTTAACCATACTTAAGCACCAACTAAAAACACGTATATCTCGAGATCTAGATCTGCATTTTTTTATGCTAATGTTGACCTCCAGTAAACCATACCTTGATATTGTTGCCACACTGTCAGACTGTACTGCCACACTGTCATAATGTCGTACTGGCATAATGTCATACCACGTCATACTATGTCCCCTAGTACAGCACCACCTGCCGGAACCTGCTCCTCTGGCGCGACCCCCGCCGCAGCGGCAGGGCCACCCATCAGAGCCGATGCATGCTCCTCCACCTCACTCCCAGGAACAAAGGACGCGTGAGTGAAATACACATTTTCTTGGACGGCCTGAACCTCAGAGGTGAGGGCATCAAGCCGCCGCAAGATGTCCTCGTCGTCGGTCCCGCCAGAAGGCGGAGGCGGCACGGAGAAACCGTAGGCCGCCACGTCGATCCCACCGACGCCGTCCGTGGAGAGCACCGCGGGCGGACCATACGCCAACGCCGCATGCGAGAAGGCCTCCGGTCCGGTGTCTGCCGCATCCTGGAAGACCTGCAGGAGCGCCAGTGCGTGCAGGCCCTCCGCGCGTCCTCTTGCTCAATGGGAATGCAGAAAGCCGCGGCCGTGGCGGGCGAGTGTTGGCGACCGCCAAGCGGGCAGCTATGTTTCTATAAACGCGACCCCTCCCAACGTAATTTACGCGTAATTTACGTGTTTAAGGCCATTTGAGATTTACGCGTAAAGCGTATAGTACAATGGGATTTCACCATGACCCTGAGCGGCGATTATCACTGTTAAAATCCATTGAGAGCGGTGATAACCACCACACAGTTCCGATATGCGATACTGTAACGCCTTCATTAGGCTCTGAAACTAGCATATTTATTATGCATGCAATCATGCTTCAATCCGTAGCAGACGAACCGAGAGCAGATGTGCAGATCAGCAAAAGTGCAGAACCTACAGGAGCTAGGTGAAGAGCAGAGCAGACAACAAAGCACAAACCATTATTTGCTCATCTCTAAAAGGTTAAATGATAACATATCAAATATGACCACACTTGAACGAGACTATTATAACAATATAGATTATAGAAAACGTGCAAATTGAATATTAGGTTACCAGGAAGCAGGACGGAACCAGCTGTGCAGCCAAAGGGCTTATGACCTTATGCAGTATTAGTATTACGTGTTACTGCTCTACAACCAATGTCGGTCATACTTGCTAATAAAATTGTCCCTCGCCCGGAGACGGAACGTGGCCCTGGCTGCCAAACCCTACAAATTTAGAACCTTGTGTTTACCTTGTGTTTCGAGCCAAGTAGGGCCCTACTTGGGCAATGTCGGCAGTAAAATGGCAAAACCAGCCAAAATCGGGTGAAATGAAGTTTCCGATAGTTTGTTTTTTATTGTTGATATCGATGGTTTGGGTCGATGTAAGACATATGGAGCGAAGTTTTGGGTGGATTGGCTTTGGTAACCTCACTTTTTGAGGCCTCAAAGTTGTGCTACTCGGTACCTGCCCTGTACTTGGGGCTGTACCTGGGCTGTACTTGAAAACATTGGAAAAAAATATTTTTGGAATCTGTTTTTTTTGGGCTATTACGCTTATTTAGTCCTTACTATGGACAGTCTCCAAAGATTTAACTGAAAAAACATTTTACACTTCCTGTTACAGCACCTCAAAGTTAGGTCAGTATGGGCATTGGGTAGGTAAGGGGTAAGTAGGGGGCAATACCTACCCTGTACCTGGGCTGTACCTGGGCTGTACCTGGGCTGTACCTGGGCTGTACTTGAAAACATTGGAAAAAATATTTTTGGAATCTGTTTTTTTTGGGCTATTACGCTTATTTAGTCCTTACGAAAGCGGGCGGCCGAACAGGAGGTGCTTGAGCACGGCCGCCTCAAGGTCGGCGACCACGCCTTGCTCATGGCTAGCAAAGACCACGAGGTGGAGGATGAGGAGAAGAGGTGGGAGGCGGGGACACCCGATGTTCCCACCTCTTGGTACAAGGACGACCTCACCCCGCAGGTCCACACCCCCCTGCTCTGCGGGGTGGTGGTGGAGACGGTGCCCAAGAAGCCGGCATGGCACTTTGGGCACCAGGTGGCGGGGGGCTCCCCAGCGACCAGCTGTGCATCAAGGTAAGACCCGAACATGGCCCTACCTGCAATGTTTTCCTACGAAACCGCTTAAACATGGCCATATTCGGCCATGTTTACACTTCGAACTAACTTACGCGTGTGCTTGCAGATCACGGAGTTCCATTGGACTCTGTACGACCCAGTCCACCAGAACCGGGTCAAAAAAGCACTACTCTTGTGCCAGGGAACAATAGCCATGCCAAGCCATTCGATTGGCATATTGTATTTATGCGTACTGGGGCAGTGAAATGGCAATGGGCTCGGAAGGGGACTCCCGAGCCATTGACTTCGTACTATGGGGAGCGAAAGCCTGGACTTGATTATAGCTGGCAGCATATTATCGTCCACCCTTCTGGTGCGCTACGACGCTGGGAACGTACGTAATAGGGGCGGCGGCTGGTTTCTGGAAGACGCCACTCAATTGAAGGCGCCGGTAGCGCCATTCTCATTACCGATCAGCAGCGTTGGGCACTGGAATCCGACGATTGTGATTGACGATGACGAATATCGTGGAATTCCATACACGGGTCGTAAGCCTGTACACTCGGCGCCTACGGACAGTGACGATTCGGGTACAGGCGCTGTGTCCTGGAGTAAGGAGAAGTTACCAGATTCTGATGACAATGATGACGCGGGTGTCATTGACAGCAAGGAGAAGCTACCAGGTTCGGATGACAACGATGACGCGGGTGTCACAAACAGTAAGCATGACATAGACACTGCCAGTCCGAAATGGGAGCCTGCCTCGCCTGAATATGATGACACCGAGGATGACGTCAGCGAGTTCGATGACTTGGTAGCTGACGATGCTGAAGAACAAGCTGAAGCTCGAAAGTTGAAGAGACTGGGACTGCAATTGATCATGGATGATAAGGGTGAACTTATCTGGGTGCCAAAGGGCACCTCCCCGACCTCACCTGTTCAGCCAGAGGATCAGCCTATCACCGAGCAGAAGTCTGAGGCCATATCTGAGGATGCCCCAGCCTCTGTGGTGGAGACTGTTCAAGTACCACCGAAGAAACCATCTGGGCCAGATACTGGATTGACTTCAATGGGTGAAAATAAGGCTGGGGTGTCCGAAGAGACGAAGAGGCAACCCAGGAAATATCCTAGATGTTGGACATCTGAGTATATAACTCATTTGAAATGCACCTTAAGCAGTGACAGTGAGGATGAAGAAGTGCTTGACGTGGCTCCTCGTAGGAAGAAGGCAAAGACCAGCAAGGGACAATGAAATCAACTGTCTTGATTAGGATTGTCCAAATGCAGATTCTCTGATTAGGATTTGTATAGGTGGCAGATGATGATATGCCAGCCGACATGGGACAGATCGATTAGAGATATGAACTGCGCGCCTTGAAAGTATAAGACTTGAATTCTGCCCATTTGGAGGCTGTTCTAACTTGAAGTAACTATTTGGAGGAGCTGTTGCTCAACCTGTTAAATTACTGGTCAATCTTTCCTGCCATAAAGATATTGCAATTGCTTGAATTGTAGCCTTGTTCAACTGTTTATCTAGAACATTGCAATTTTGTACACTGCAAAATTGCCGAACACGGACTTGTGCCCCAAGATTGGAAGCAGATTAACCTCTGACTGACCCTTGAGCTCCGGCTCGGATACAGTCACGTGCTCAAGAAGTCTTCACTTGGAAGTGGTATTGCTCTGCGCCTTTTTGCCCCCTGACTTTCACCCTGCATGCAAACAGGCGATTTTCCAAAACTGTTATGCTGCAAAATGGTCAGAAAGTGGGAAAAGAAGCCGCCAGCAACTCAAATTTACCGGGATTAACAGCCAGATTGACCCGAACGGAGAGTGAAAAGTGGACCAGTGGTCAGATTGAGAAAAGAGGACCTCGGAGACAGTTTTAACGTAGACACAAAAATTCCTGACGTTTCTTGATAGCTTTTTGTCGTTTGGAACCTGGCCCCGACACCTGGGTCCTCATAGATCGCTACATTTTAAATTGGGATGGCCAACCGGCACGACAGAGCAAAATTAGACAAATTTGAGCCCATCAGACTACATAGGAGGAAACGGGAGCCCAGAAGGATAGTTTTCTATTTTTTTAATATTCTTTGAAGGAAAAAAATAGTCTCCAACACTGGGACCTGGCCAATTAGTCTGGATTGCTTCAGGATGGCCGCCAAGAAATTAACCAAACTGCCTATCAACACTCAATTTTTGAAATTTGACCACCAAAAACCGCATTGCACTCTGGAAAGCATATTTCTTTGTTCACCACGACTTCCACTGCTACGATGAAATGTTTTTCTGAGTGTTCTGGGGGAATTTGCCCTTATTGGACAGATTTGACTTCCTCAACGGTCAGATTTCCACTTTTCAACACTTAATTTCAACATGATGCAAAACGCCAACACTGGACGCTCACCTCCAACGTCGCCTACGTCGACTCCCAGGCGTACAAGGGGACGACAGGCCAGTCAGCACAGCACGAGAGGTGCTGCAGCCACTGGAACCACTGGCAAGGGGGCGAAGGGCACCTACAAGGCGCCCTCTCCGGGTCAGCCGCCGCAGGCTGCGACAGTAGCAGGTGCGCCAAGCTTCCAGATACCCAAGAAGAAGTCGACCTTGTCAGCTGCTGCTCCTGAGTTTAACAGCATGACTCCTCTGGCTCTGGATTCTGGAACAGCTTGTGTGACACCTCCCCTGGAGGAGGCTGTAACGGTACCTAAACATCGCCCTAATCCGCCCCTGCGTCATGCAAGAGCGGCGTCACCACGGGTGCTGACTGTTGACACCCCTGGTGCAGGGCGAAACATGAGGGCGACTCCCCAGCGGTATGTCAACTTGACCTCCCCTTCCCCTGGCATTCTGCGACTGCCCGGAAGCCGCGACCTGAGCCCTCCAGCTCCGCGCCAGCGAAGCCCGCCTCGGACTCGAGACCGGACCCCGCCACCGCCGCGCTGCAGGAGCCCACCGCGGACGCGCGACATGAGTCCTCCAGCTCCAAGACCGCGAAGCCCTTTGACATCCTACAGGACTCCACACACTTGGTCTGGAGCTACGGTGATGACCTCCCCGCACGGCCAGCTGCCCACGCCATTCAGCGAGAACGCGCTTCAGGCTGAGTCCGCGGGAGCAGCCTCTGTGGGACAACCTCTACCTGCTGGCCGACCACCTCGCGACCCGATCGCCGTGCGCGAAATGACCGAGGTCAAAATTGCAGCATGTGAGCAGGACATGCAGAATGAGGCGAATGAGCAGAAACCAGGACTTCGCCAATTTCCCTCCCGCTCCGATGTGGCCAACTGGCGAAAGCGCCAGCAGCAGGGTGAGAATCTCGCCTGGACTCCGCGCCCTAACCAAGGGGGTGTGGGGGCAGCGGGGAGGTCAGAGGACATGCACCAAAGCATTGCTGGCGAACCCATGGCACACTCAATGCATCCAACTCCCTCCTCAACAAGCAACGGGGAGGTGGGGGCAGCGGGGAGGACAGGTGGCTCCGGCTTGACAGGTGGCCCACGCCACATAAGCATAGCATGTTCTGGGCATTCGCTGACATCGCCGCTTACGGAGAAGGTGACCGGTGACTCTCTGACCTCACCGATTACCGATACCGTTACGGAACCTAAGGTGATCGGTGACTCTATGGCAAGGTTATCGGTGACTTTCGAGTCCGAGATAGACAGCGAGGCAACTTCACTGACGCCCTCACTGACTCAGGCGACTACGGAGGCAGCTACGGTTACGGATATGCTCGAGTCCCTGTTGAACTGCGAGTCCAGACCTTTGACTACCTCGCTGACCTCAACAACTACGGATATGCCCGAGTCCCTGTTGAACCGCGAGTCCAGACCTTTGACTACCTCGCTGACCTCAACAACTACGGATATGCCCGAGTCCCTGTTGAACCGCGAGTCCAGACCTTTGACTACCTCGCTGACCTCAACAACTACGGAGCAGCCAGTCAGTACAGTCAGCTCAGTCAGTTACGCCGACCTCGCACTCAGGCGTGGCATTGGACTCGCAGCCTACCAGCCGCCTCCTCTTCCAGTCATCGAACCCCCTTCTCAAGCAGATGTCCTCAGCCGAATTCCAGTCAGAAACTTACCTCTGAACCAAGACTCAGTGAACCAGCTTTCTCGCCGGGAGAGGCGCCATCAGCGATGGGAACAGAACCAGCAGCGCCTGGCAGAACAGCGCAGAGCACTCTTCTCTGACCCCGCCTCAGCCAGAACGCCCTCAGATGCCTCGGTCCCAGCACTGAACCATCAGCATCAATCCCTAATGCAGAATCAGATGATGTTAGAAGTATCAGAGTACATGCAAAATCTACATCAGCAAGTGCTCCAACACTATCCGCATCTGACTTCGGTTCTACTACCAGCGGTGGGCGCTCCACCTATGACGCCCTACCAGCACACCTTAGGATGGGCGAGCGGTTTACCAGGTGCACCGGCGCCAGCAGCTGGATCAGGTCCCTGGCTGGTACCAGCACCGGCTCAACCGGTTCCCGCACCGGCTCAACCGGTTCCAGTACCGGCTCAATCGGCTCCAGCACCGGCTTATCCGGCGTCGGCACTATTTCAGCCAAATCCACCGGCGCCGGCTGATCCACCGGCTGCCGGCTCATCGCCGTCTGACTCAGCGGATCCTGATCACCCGTCACCAGCCCAGGAAACTCGCCCCCGCCTTCAGACAATGGTGACCCACGACACAGGCGTCTAGATGTGTTACTCTGGACTTTAGAAGGAGCCTCCTTCTGGTTGAGAAATCACCTGTCCTCTTCTTCTGCAGTGACTGTCAGCCATGGCGCTGAGACCCAATATTCTTACCGACTGCCAACCATGCCCGGAAGCGCCAGTCACTTCATAACCGACACAAATCGGATTTGGATGACTATGCGGCACATCGGAGTGGACATCCAAGACCTGGCGCAGCATGGTTCAGTGCATACGCCTGTGCGTCTGACGGAGATCGAGGACAGTGACGCTTTCACCTTGGAAGTGGAGAAAACGCAAGTGGATGAAGCGCGGCGTTGCGCGGAAAGCCGTACTGGAACTCAGCAGAGACGCCTGCCGTTGTACTCATGGGTGACCATCGCGGAAAATGCCTTAGAGTCCGAGTTGACAGAATTTGACCCCCTTGGACTCCAAATTTGGGCAGCATTTTCATCCTCCGAGGCGTACCTGTTTCGAGGGATGGCTGCCGGCAACCAACCAACTCCCGCCACGGTACCGGCGAGACTCGGGGAGTCAACCGGTTTCCCTCTGGTGTTCCCAGCGCAGAAGAGTACAGATCGCCTGGAAATTCCTTGCCAGCGGCTCCGGGACTTCTGCCGGTGGACCAGCGCCTTTCCCAATTTCCAGGGCACCACGATCTTATGGGAGCGGCTTCCCTAGGCGATGTCTACAGAGAATCCAAGACAGTGGCTGATGTGCTCAAGCTGATCAGAGACATTCCTATGTACCCCTCCTCTGCTGAACTAATCACCACTGACGCCGATATTGCCGCGCTTCCACCTTTCTCTGAAGCGCTGGTCAATTTTCTGTCAATGGGCGTAGTCACCTTCGCCCTGGGTCGCATGAGTGCTTTTCGCCTAGACCTGACCATGATCACCATGCCAGAGATCTTGAAGGAAGTGGCGCAGCGCAAACTACAGCCGCGATCTCTGACTTTTCTCAAGCAAGGTGGTATGTTGAACTCAGACGCCTGGAACCGGCGTTACGCCACCTTGGCACCTTTCCTGGCCGACGTAGCCAGGAGCGTGCTGGATGACATCGCGCTGGTAGGACTAGCTGGAACCGTGATGCGCATGGCGCAGCGACGAGAAGAGACTGCTCGTTTGTTCGCCACTCGTCTGGTATCCTGGCATGAGGTGGTGCAGTTATTGGCCGACGCCATGCCCAACTGCCACGCCATCAGTCAGCAGCAGCTATTATATCAGTTCTGGTCTGGACTGCGACTGAAGCAAGCTGTGATGGATCGCCTTATTGAGGATCGGTTGGATCTGCAAAGTCCAGCGGGATGGGAAGCAATCATCCCGGATCCACCGCGCTGCAGCATATCATCACTGTGGCCACCAAACTGGAGCGCAGTGAAGCTCTGACTGCAGCGCGAACCTCTCCCGCCTCTGCACCTGCGAACCGAAGTCCTGCCTGGAGGAATGGTCGCTCGTCCTCTAGACTTAACGCCGTGCAAGACGCTGGGGAGGAAGGCGCTACTGACCTCGACCCCGCAGACCTTAGAGTGCAACACGCCGTGCCTCCCAGCCCGGCGGGATTGACTAGGCCGCCACGCCGATGCTACGTCTGCAACTCTGACTCCCATTTATGGGCTAACTGTCCCGACGAGGCCAAGAAACGAGCCTGGATTGCTGACGCCCCAGCTCGTTTGGCACGCCGCCGCGCTGCGAATGAATCTCATATCGCAGCGCTGGAGACAGAATGGGAGGATTTGGAAGATGAAGCAGAGGCGCTGGAGTATTTTCAGAACGAGGAATCGGCCGCAGCGTCCTCCTCGGGTCAGCAATCTGCGGAGGAGGAGGACTAAGCGTCCTCCCGCCGGCGGGACGCCGGCGACAGGGCGGTATGGGTAACCGCCCCTGGGCGAGAAGTACAGCCTTCGCCCACAACCGGGGGAATATTCAGAAGGATCCTTCGCCACCCCCCAACCCTCTGGCTGCTCGAGGGTATGGATTCACCTGGTCTGTCGATCAGAGGCGACAACGCCGTCTCGACAGAACCAGAACCCTACGGGATGCACCCTCGTTAACCCGAACCGCTGTTTATACAGCGAACCTTTCCACTGAGCAGGGCCGGCGAGAACATCACTTAATGTCCCGGCGCCGTCAGCGGTCGCCACGAAGATCGCCTCCTTCGTCGCCTGAGCGCTCCAAGCCTCCCGTTATGTTCAGTGTGGATCGCCCCCTTGGGACTGGTAACCGCTATCCAGCCCCCCGACGCGAGCGTGGCGAAATGCCCCGCGTTGAACCCCCAGACCTTGGGGATGACCCTAAACCTAACCCTGACCCTAACCCTAACCCTAACCCTAACCCTGAGACACCAGTACTGGCAGCACTGGATGAGGATGATGGTCAGGAAGAGGATACCCACTGGACCTTCAACCCACTCAACACACCCTGGCGGGAAGCTCCTCGGCCGCGAGTACCGAGAAAGGCTCCGGTGGAGCGTATGCGAGCTTTGCGGCAGCGGCTGCAAGATGTAACGCTGCCCGCGGTTTCACACCCTCTGGACGACAGTGGGGAGGAAGGGGGTGGAACTTCAAAAACTGGTTCAGCTTCAGAACCCCCACCTTTTAAACTTCGACCGGAGGTGTTCCCTTCGACGTCTCGACCAGCAGCGTGTCCAACCCTGGCAGAGAGGACGTCAGCCTCAAGCACAGAGAGCACTACGAGCACAGCGCGCAAGCGCACTGGGAAACCTCGCAGCAGAACCCCGAAGACTGTACGAGAGCGACTGCAGCATGAGGCAGAGGTTACGAGGTTGGGAGAGGAATCACCGGGACTTCGAGCAGAGTCACTGGCAGATC